>JBBPRK010001304.1:0-13286 GCA_038093075.1 Boletus patriciae | reverse complement strand
TACAAACTTTATTTCGTACATACCAGTGCCATTGTAGTAGCGTACAAGTCGTCTAGTATCACGAATAACTTACGGCGTTTCGACTCGCCTGATCAGCGCTCCGTTCCCGCCGCCCGACTTTTCAACATACTAGACCAGGCCTGCACTATCAGGGTCTAACAAAGTGATAGTCGCACGACGGACTGTGCGAGTGCGCTGTCGACCGACGGGCCGAGTCACAGGCGCTGCGTTTTTCGGGTTTCGTTTTTATCTCTCGCTTTCTCTCTCTCTCCCTCCTTTTCCACCTCGTTCATTCCCAGCTTCGTTCGTTACCACAGCTGCACTGCCACGATCCCCACTCCCCTCGTTGTCACCATGACCGGCATACTGAACACCACCACCATGCCTCGTCTCAACGAGACAAATTCCCTGACCTGGCACGTGCGCATGCACGCCCTCCTCATTCGCGCCGAACTCTGGGGCATCACGTCTGGCAAGGAAACTGCGCCCAACCCCAAAACGGCCAGCGCCACCACAGTTGAATCCTTCGCCTCGCGCCAGCTGAAAGCCGCCGCCGAGATAACGCTGTACGTCGACGACAGCCAGATCCCTCACATACAGAGTGACGACCCGAAGGTTGTCTGGGACGAGCTCACCCATGTCCACCGCTCCCATGGCCTCTCCATGCAGCTCGCCACCATGCGAAAATTCTCCCGCATGGAGAAACGCCCCGACCAGTCCATCTCCTCGTGGATCGGCAATATCAAGGCACAGGCACACCTCATAAAGGATATTGGTATCACTCTTCCCGACCTTTTTGTCATCGTCGTCCTCACTTCAGGACTTCCCGCCGAGTTCGATTCTGTTGTTGTCGCTCTCGACTCCATTGAATCAAAAAGCCTTACCCTCGAGGTCGCCATCTCGCGCCTCCTCAACGAGGAAGAGCGCCATCTCAGTCACAAGCTGATGGAGGACTACAAGACCTCACTCATCAAGGGTGAACCTGCTGATGATGCCATCACCTACACCGCTCGTGTTGGCAAGCCCAATGTCACCTGTTTCAAGTGTGGCAAGAAGGGTCATTATGTGAAGGACTGTCCAGAGAAGGAAAGTGCTCATTTTGCTGATGGTGTCTGGTAATTCCTAGAGCTTCAGGGAGTGCATTTCATTGTTTTTCATTTATTCTATTCACTCGAACCTGCTCACAATTCTGGGGGTGTGTTGATGAGATAATCGTTCGGGTTCTCGCCGCTGGTACTATACAGTTACAAACTTTATTTCGTACATACCAGTGCCATTGTAGCAGCATACAAGTTGTCTAGTATCGCGAATAACCTACGGCATTTCGACTCGCCTGATCAGCGCTCCGTTCCTGCTGCCCGACTTTTCAACACGATGCCCTCATCACCTATCTCCATGTTCACTGTGCTGAACATGCCAAAGGGGGTGGCTTTTGGGAAAATACGTTTCATGCCGCTTCTCAGGCTATTCATCACCTCCATGTCTCAGGTAAGATCAAGGATGCCAAATGTATTGCTATGAAGTGGGCAGTGGTACGTCCCCCCTCCCCAATTCATCCGATATCTACTGATAAGCATTCTACCAAGCTGAAGGCCACCTACAACGCCATCCAAACATATCGGAGCAAGTCGGGGGTCCACTGGGATGACAAACACAGTGGAAATATCCAGGGCACTGTTGCTATGGCAACATGGGATGAATATATGTCCAGAAAGGTACATATTCCAAGCATGCTGGTTTCAACTCATGCTCATGACATCCAGGGCAACAAACATATGAAGGAGTTCCGGAATAAAGGTTGGCCATACCTTGTGATGGTCGAGGAGATTTATCCACAAGGTGGAGCTACGGGCGGTGGTGCTTTCTGCGGCAAGGTTGCCCCAAGTATCCACACCATCCCCAACTTCACCACCGAGCCCAACACCGGTCTGTTCCCATCATCCGTCTCTGTCGCCGCTAACAATATCAATTCCACCGCAGCCGACACCATCTCAACATCACTCGCCACGACATCCTTGGGTGATCCCCAGGGAAATGAAGATCTCATCTCAGATTTGGACCGTGCCGTTTTGCAACAGGGAGTGTCATCAACACTCCGCCTTGAAGGCTCCAAGTCCCATCATCCCTCTTGTTGGTGGTGTGGTTGCACCTACCGCTGTGGGTCATGTGCAGGTCACTCAATCCAGTGGTGTGCGTGGCAAAAACGTGAAGCGATCCTTTGGCACCATGTCCCCCGATGAATCCGACAATTCTTCCACTACTCCCTTCCCTTTGTTGTCACTGCAGGCACCCGTCTCAACTGCTACATCATCCCTTCCCAGCTCAAAGCATAGTCGTACTGGCAACTCAGCCCAGACTGGCCAACCCTCTCAAAGTGTTGCGCTTATATCCATCAGCAACGCCATCCAGCACCTCAACGACCAACTTGACACTAACTTTGTCGACTCGGCCGCCAAAGTGGCACAAGCAATACCACTAATCTACGCTGACACTGTTTGCCCTCCTGTTCACACACATTTTGCCTCTCAATATCTCACACTTCACCTGAACGCAGCTGTCGTCTATATGTCTTTGCCCAATGCTGATGCATGGCGCCAGTACCTCAAAGATTCATTTGATGAGTCTGGCAAAGCAGGTAGTACCATGGACTAATGTTGTAATGTTGTTTACATTCTTGATACTCATGTATCCCTTCCTTCTGTTCGTGTATGAGACAAATGTAATGTGTTTGACAACAATATAGAATCATTCTTCATTCCCTGAATCCTGCTCGAAGTCCCCTTCGAAGTCCTCTTTTTTATTTTTATTTTCATAGTTCCCACCCATGTCCTCTCCTGCATCCGCTTCTAAGCTTGCACGTTGAGCCAACAGTTGTTGGTAGTCATTCCACATTGCTTGTGCGATATCATCCCGAAACCTGCCCATATTTGCTCCCTCCTGTGGCAATACACCAATGGCCTCTGCTGCAAGGGGAGCAGCCTCCTGCATCTCAGAGTTTGAGCCAACTTCCTTCGCATTGTCATGTGTACGCATGAAGTTGTGCAATGCACATAGTGCAGTAGGGAGGCAGGCCTGTATCTTCAGATCATATTCAATCGGCAGGAGAAGAATGTGAAATCGGTGTTTCAATACACCAAAGATACACTCAATGATGTTGCAAAGTGAGGCATGGCGAAGATTGAATAACTCCTCTTTGTTCACAGGTCTAAATATATATTAGGGACATTATCAAATAACACATAGATAGATACTCACCTTATGTTTGCTCGACCCCACTCTGCAAGGTGATAACGAATGCCCCAGTATGGAACCAGCAACTCTGGACAGAGGGGATAACCACCATCGGCAAGAAGATACTTGCCAACTGGGATATGAAGATCACTAGTAATAGCATCTTCATAAACACATGCATCTGTTGCAGACCCCTCCCATCCTGTCAGAGTATAGGTAAATTTGAAATTGAAGTTGCAAGTAAAAAGACAATTCTGGGACAAAAAACCCTTTCAGTTTCGGTTGTTAGAGCGAATGTTGGCAGGGGGGGCAGCATGAATATGGCTTCCATCAATAGCACCAATTGCACTCTTGAAATAGGGCCAGAACTTGGGGTTTTGCTGTACCTTGGTGGATATAGCCTCTTCCATTGGGAATTGAACATATCCAGTATAAAATGGGGGGGAGGACAAAGTGATAAGCATTTTTTTGAAGTATCTATGTGATTTTTCAGTAGTAAATTATGTCTAATAGTATTTGCAACTTACCGTGTAATAGTAGCATTGGAATGCTGAAACCATTCAGCAACATGCCTGGTTGTTAATCCTGTAACACGGATATACAGGAATATTGCCAACTGTTCCTCTAAAACAATGTTTCTTGAGTCTGTAAGTCCAATTTCGCGTAGGGCCATCACAAGCTGCAAGAATGCCTCCTTGTGCATGCCCAATTCACAGTGGATACGCTCTGGATGACCAGCAAGCAGCTCCATGACCCACTGATGTCCTGTCAGCATTGAGGTATGATAAGGAGTGGGTTTCTTTGGTATTGAGGAGACAGCTGAAACAATGAAAGAAACCCGTCAAGGGTGCACTAGGAAATCGAAGGTCGAAATGGTACTGACCAAAGACGAGCAATGATCAGGAGCATTCAAGTGGGTTTAATGGGTGGAAAACCAAGAGAACTAAACTGAGTTCTCTGGCTGGCACTTGCGGCTTTATATACTATTACTACATGTTTGTACCTACTTGTATCGGATCTTTCGATGACTGTTCTAGAACATTCCAGTATCTAGTAGCATGAGGTAGAAGTGTGCATCAAGCATCACCATGAAATGGAACAGAAGGGAAACATGAGACAACCGCATGGCGGTGGTAGAATGGAAGAGAAGTAAAGAAGACATAGTCATGCACTGGTGGGGATTGCATGCAGGAGGTCTGCGACATCAGTGTAAATGGCAGTGTGACCGGATTGTAGCAAGGAACTGCAAGCCAAAACACCTGATAGGGGTACCATGATCCTTTTGACAAGGGGGGATCCACCTTGCAGATGCATCGAAGCATGCAAACCACAGCTATCATGTCCATCTCAGTGACTAACCCAGGGCAGTTTTAAAGGCCACGAGGATCTGATAAAAAAAGATCATCATTCACCTCCGGGGTTGCCAGTGTGCCAAGCACAAGGAATTCCCCTGCTTGTATCACTGTGAGGAGTAGAAAAGCCGTCAATTAGCCAAGCTCATTCATCGTGCTCGCCAAACATTCAAGACCCTGTTATTCAGGCAAAGGTGGGTACTGGTTGAGCAGTTCTTACCTTTTGGACCTACTGTGACTTCGATTATGCTGACTAGCATTCGTGTCAAAGCCCCTTGAGAGTTGATCATTGCCTTGTCATTTTGTGGGTTGTAGTTGTAATATTCGCTTGCACTGAGACTGTTGGGTGAGACCGAACAACTGGAGGCTCTCAATAATGATGAGCTCGTCTGTCTTAATGACGATCCATAACTATCGAGATGCCTCCAGGCAGAGCTCGCACTGCATAGTGAGGAGCAATTTTGGAAGGGAATGTCACTCTTGTTGGGCAGACAAACATGGGAACATCTGTCCATTTTGGCACTACAAAATTCACTGACCAACCACGCACATGTTCAACCCAACACGAATCACGTCAGCACTCGAGTCGTCTTTTTCAACAGTGAGATCGAAGTTGGTATTCCAGGTTACTAGTACTTCTGTGGGTCGGATGGGGTTTAGGACAGGTTCTGACTGTTAATACTCACAGAATCAAAAGCTGATTGTGGAACTCACAGCATCACTTGCAGTATGAAAGCCTGATACTAATTGTGCCTTGTGCCCCAGTCTGATACATGTATATATAGGGTTGCCAAAGTTCAGTTTGAACCTAAGGTTCGAACTCAGACCTCTGAACCGAACCCTTAGGGATTTGCATGGGTATACCCCGGGGTACCACCGGGCATACCCGTACCCATACCTGGGGGAAACCCATACCCACGAGCAGGGTATGGGTATCTGCTGTGGGTTATGAAAAGTGGACCCAGGGTACGACCCACGGTGGGTCATACCTGCGGGTGTCTTGTGTATAGTGCTACAAAACCTATGATCATGACTAGAATACAATGCTATCCCAACCATCCTCCAATGCTTCCCTGTCACTGACAGAATCTAAGAGAGGGCAGGAATTGCCCAGTGCTACAATACATTAGCTAGGGATAAAACTAAGTGAAAAGAAAACTCACCTCAGCTGCTGCCTAAGATGGACAAAGACGACTGAGGTGTTTGTAACTGAAGTGAAAGTATATATACTATGGGTGGAGGTACACTCATATTATGTTACCTGCAATATCAATGTGGCAATGAACCTGAATAGAGAATAGTAATGGATTAAGTGAAGAAGTCAAAGGTTAAGCAAACATGTCAAAATGGTCCGGAATAGTGTGGGAAAGTTCCGGAAGTGGTTCTGGAATAGTGCTAGTGGTTCCGAGTCCAGAACGGCGTGAGAACATCCGAAACTGGTTCCAGGTATGTGGTCCCAGGTCTGGGACCCAGAAGTGTCAGAACCATTATGGTTGAATACTGTCAGTCACCCTCCACAGTGCATGAGTTGTCTGATCGGAGAGACGAGAACATGTGTGATGATGAGGCAACCACAACTGAAAAGGTGTTCTGCATCAATTGACGCAGCTAAGATATTGATCAGTGAACTGGTAGCGTCGTCAGGATAGTGTAGTGTACTCACCTGGAAGCGCTGTCACTGTCGTGTGGCGAGGTGGGTGAGAGCGAGGCAAGGATGAGGACAAGATGTCATCTTCAGTGTCACATATGGAGGGTCAAGGCAAGGGCAAGGGCAAGGCAGCGGCAGCATGTAACGGGGTGAGGGCAAGGCGCAACAAGGCCATGTCATTGTCATTGCATGTGGAGGGTTGAGGCGAGGACAAGGCGGTGGCGGCATGTGACGGGGTGGGTGAGGGCGAGGTGCAACGAGGCTGTGTTGTTGTCATTGCATGTGGAGGGCTGAGGTGAGGACAAGGTGTCAGAGGCAGCGCTTGACAAGGTGGGGGAAGGTGAGGACATGGGGCCATTGTTGTTGTTGTGTGTGGAGGGTCGAGGTGAGTGATGACAAGGCAGCTCCAAGTCAGGGGTGCCATCGCCGTTGATGGGAGGGTGAGGCAGCAGTGGCAGTGGCATGTGACAATGTGGGTGAAGGCGAGGATGGTGTCCTGTACTAATAGGTGTTAGTAGTTCTACTAGTAAACTTGCCTAGTACTGCACTGTGAGCGACTTACCAAATCAGGAACAGCCACATGTGAAATTCTTGCCAAGTTAGTATGCTTTTTTGCACTTTGTTTGAGTTTAAAGGTTGTTTATACAATACTAATTGGGTGCAGTAATACTGGATAGTTGGGTCCTTTCCCAGTCCCCCTGTACCCGTCTGAGGGCTCACCTAGGGCTCTGGGTCTCCCATTGCCATTCACGACGCAATCGGGTTGAGCAATCGGGATCCCTCCCGGTTCTCACTGCACTCAGGAGGTCACCTGTGGTCCTTGAGGCAGAGTCACTTCCTGTGATGCCCTACATCACCATGCTTAGAGAGACGACAGTCACAGAGGGGGCCCCCTCCTCTCCTGAGCTTCTCCCGTCGTCTCGCTAGGTACGCTGAGTGGTGGCCTTACTGTTAGCACTCTCGTTTTCTGATGAGCTTCTTCCTGGGTCGTCTCAATAGTGTTTGCGTTGTTTTTTCGCACAGCGATTGGGTCATCGCATTTAACAAGACCATCGAGGCCACCACCTTCGTCTTCCCTCAGCGGTTTGCGGAATACATTGCATACCAATCTCATATCTCCGACCTCTTCGCCTCCATCCAGCCCATCTACCACGACCACGTTATCAAGCTCAACAAAGCAATCTGGCTTCGATCTGCCAACCAAAAGCATGTACGCCTCTGCAAATTTCCACAGTTTGATGACCTTAGGACCATTTTCCTCTCCACCTATGGGGTGGGTCCAAGTTCCACAACCGGATCCACCTCACACACCCGAAAGCTGGACTGTTAAGGAGCCTTTGGAGGACGCCAAAAAGCTTGTCATAACTGGAACTGAGGAAAGTGTGTCAAATCGGCTGCTGACTGCCTTTACGCCCATGTCTGTGACCGGTGCAGATGTGGCGGCGCACACTGCCAACCAGACTGCCCTGGAGCAGAGCCAAAACCTCAATGAGCACATTGGTTCTGCTCCCAAGTTCCAGCGCCAATTTGTCTGGAACCAGGACTCGATTGTGCGTAGCAAAACTGTTCAGTGGACTGAAACAGCCGATCCCCTTCCATCTCCACCACCCTCTAAGTTTGCCAACTCGCAGGCCATCTTCACTATCCATTTCCACCCCAAAGTGTTCCAAGTGGTCACTTCCATCAATGTGGACCGCTTCAAGGTGCTCTTGTCTAGTCACCCTAACCAACCATTCGTGCAGTCAGTCTGTAAAGGTCTCCATGAGGGTTTCTGGCCTTACCCTAACACCCACTATGGCGATTGGCCCTTAACCTGGGACAACTCTCAATGACCAATACAATCTGATGAAGAAGCATTGTTTTTGTGGGCCCAAGTTCAAAAGGAGGTGGATAAGGGTCATAATTCGACCCCCTTTGGGCCAGACCTTCTCCCAGGAATGTACTCCATGCCAATTCATGCCGTTCCCAAACTGGGATCAGCTAAGTTCCGACTCGTAATGAACCATAGTGCAGGGGAATATCCTCTCAATTGTATGATCTCCCATGATGACATTGCTGGTGCCACTCTCGATAATGTCCAGGACCTTGGTCGGGCCCTTCACCTCCTTCACTAGCTGGAGCCAGATGCCCAGTTTATTCTTTGGAAGGCAGATGTCGCCAAGGCTTACCACCAAATGCCTATGGACCCCCTTTGGCAAATCAAACAAGTTGTTTCCCTCGACTCTCTTTGATATGTCGATCATTGCAACGTGTTTGGAGGCTGGGCCTCTCAGCGTATATTCCACGCCTTCATGTCCTTAGTGATATGGATTGTGGTGGTAAAGCTCCTCATTCTGTATCTCTATATCTATGTTGACAACTCTTTCTCTGTTCAGAAGATCAGGGACAAACTCTTTTACCCTCAGTATCAAAAGTACCTCCCAACAGATCTCGTACACTTGCTGCAGTTATGGGATTTCATCGGACTCCCCCAGGAGAAATGGAAGCAGGTATTCGGCCCTGAGCTCCCGATAATCGGGTTCGATGTTGACCTGAACCTCATGCATGTATGCATGTCTGAAGAATCCAAACTTCAGTTTGTGGCAGTGCTCCACAAATTCGCACAGCACAGAACACAGCGCTCTTTAAGAGACTTCCAGCGTATTGCAGGTCATCTTAATTGGGCACTCAACGTCTTTCCTCTGCTGCACCCGGGTTTATGTGCTGTATACACCAAGACGTCTGGGAAGCTTTTTCAGAGAGCTCTCATATGAACGTGAACTCGAGTGGGTCGTCAGTCACCTCCTTGTGTCGAATGGGATTCTTATTCTCCAATTGGAGTCCTGGAGTTTCACCAATCTCCCATTGTCTGTTCTAAGCATCTATTGTGATGCCTCGCCCATTGGTATGGGTTACTGGATCCCATCCCTGAACCAGGCTTTCCAGGCCCCGTGACAAAGGATCCACAAGGAATCTGGAGAGTCCATTTTTTTACCTCGAGGCCTTGTGCGTTTGTGCAGCCATCCTCTATGGTGTGACGTTGCTCCCCCCGAATGGACAGCTTGCCATATTCACGGATCATCTTAACACCGTCCAACTCTTCAATTCTCTCGCCGCACTCCCATCGATGAATTGGATGGCAATGGCCTGCGTAGACGCTGTCTTGTTGCACCATATTGACTTTTGGTCTTCCATCTTCCAGGCGAGGCGAACATAGTAGCTGACCTTTTGTCCTGCCTTCAAAGCTGCGAGGTCATGCGCGTTCAACCCTCTCTTACCATTACACAATTTCAACCCCCTTGTCCATTGCTGGGGGCAGCACAAAAATGATCACGTCCCATATCAGGTCCAGGCAGCCTTGGACCTTGGAACATTTGGTCACCAAATGCTCCATTTTGCTTGGATTTGCGCTTGACAAGTCTACTTCCCTTGCCTACTCCTCAGCCCTCAATTCCTACCTCGCCTTTTGTTCTATGCATGGATTTGACCCAGAGCCTTTGGTCGACACCCTCTCCTTCTATGTCACCTACATGAGTCACCATATTGAACCTTGGTTGGTTCACACGTATCTTACAGGAATTGTGTCAGAACTTGAGCCCTTTTATTCCCACATCTGTGAAATCCATCAATCATCTGTTGTGGCATGCACACTCAAGGGTGCCTTACGACAATTTTCTTCCCTGGTTCGTCAGAAAGAACTGCTCACTCAGGACAATCTCGTCGCTGTTGCCACCTCACTTCCACAGCTGCCCTCCCATGATGACCTGCTCTTTTGTGCCCTTCTCCAGACAGGTTTCTTTGGGCTCAACCGATTAGGTGAACTTGTTTGGCTGGACAGTATCGCCCTACAAACCTACTCCAAGGTCTCGTGGAGATCATCTGTTCAACTCTTGCCCACTTCCTACTCCTTTGACATCCGTCGTGACAAAGTTGACGTGCGTTTCGAGGGAAGCAAAGTCGTCATCCACCAAAGCAATATGGACCCTGACCCCCTCAACACCTTCACATGCTACCTTCGCTCCTGTGATATACTTTTCCCCCTCCATCCTCAACTTTGGCTTAGAGCAGATGCCACCACCCCAGTTTGCACCTGGTTTCTTCGCCGCCTTCACAGCTTTTTTCCTCGATCCATCGGTGGGCACTCCCTGCGAGCTGGAGGGGCTACCTCTCTCGCTGCCACTGGAGTTCCTACTGCCCAAATACAAGCAATTGGTCATTGGAAGTCGGTGGCCTTCAAGCATTACATCCAGCAGCACCCCACAGTGCTTCAAGCGCTCATCTTCCATGGTCACCCGATCCACGATCTGCCATTTGCTCCTCTCTGAATGGCTTGCTTGTGCGCTTCTTCCCATTTTTTTCTCTCTTTCTTCCTTTCGTTTTCTTTGCTTCCGTTTTTCTCCTCTTCCTCATGACTACCACCACCCAAAAAAAAACCCTCCCTTCCCTCCCTTTGTACACTGTTACAGGGTTCTTCACTTACTCACAATTGGGTTTTGCCTTGGTTGTCCAAATGTTGCGCATTCGAGTCTGTTAACGACCTCACCTTAGTATTGTCCTCTGTATCCATACTCAATGTCACCCAAGTCATATCCCGTGGCTCGTTTCTTGCTGGCTACCATCGTGGTCCCTCACGCTCTCGCGACTGCGAACCAATTGGGTCACACTCTCTGGTACACTTTTATCACACTTCTAGTATGCATTTTGGTACACTTTTTATACAACTTGGGGCTACTTAGTAGGTATCTTGAACAGGGCCATAGCGATCTTGAACTCATTTGTGAATGACATACCCCAGGATATACCCCAACCCATCCCCACACCAGGGATATGGGTATGGGCTGGGGTATCAGGTGGACAGACCCCTACCCATACCCACATGTACCCATACTCATGACCCACGGTGGGTATCACATACCCATGCATTTGCCTATAAACCCTTAAGTTCAGGTTTGGTTCAAGTTCAGTTCCCCTATCTTCTAGGTTCTGGTTCTGGTTCAGGACTGGAATGTACACTGGAACCTGGTCTGAACTGGTCCAAACCTGTCCAAACCTAGTACTAAGTAGTCTATTTAGGTAGTGTCATGTACTGGATGGCTTGTTGTATTTATTGTATATACTCAAATTTGCTGCAACCACACATGCTTATCACGATACCATCATTATGGCTGACAATGGAGCCAACTGTGCGCTCAACACCGACGGCACACTCAAAGATGCTTCCAAAATCACCTTCTATGAATCTGAAACAGATAAACAACCAATTGACTCAACCATCAAAAATAAATCGAAGCTAAATCCTTCATGTAAGTCCTTTTCAATCCTCACATCACCAAATCTCATGACCACTGGCATCTTGGCAGCTATCGATCAACATGCCAACTTGGGAAATGGTCACATCAACTGAGAATGCAGAAGCTTCGACAAGTAAACTTTCCGCACCCAAGCAAAAGCGCACTGACACAGTGACCACATCAATGACCACTACCAAGCATCCAAGAGCATCCATCTCTGCATGCAACCGCCAAGTGGTACTTTCCAACGACGATCATCAGGATACTCAAATTGCTCAAGATGCCATTGATTTTGATGTGTCACAACCCAAAGGTCAGTATTAATCATTTGTTTTGTATTTACTGTCTTACAGAACATTATTGGCAACACTGCAGAGGTAGAAGATGACCCGGAGGCGGAATGTGAAGAGATACAGGAGGAATGAGGAGTGAATGCAAAGGTATGCCGACCCAACACTTATGAATACACCTGTTTGACACCCCTTTCCCTTTCCACACCTCAATACCATTTATTCAACTCTACTGCCACCATCCATCACATCGCATGCATCCAAATGAACATGGGATGCTGCTGCCCTCATTTTGTCCCTCACTCTCATGCGCTGATAATGGACGATACCACCCTTGTTCCCCGTCACTCGTCACCACTTGCCTCACCATCACCCCCCACTTGTCCCACCTGTGCATATAACGCATGCACGACACAGCCCCCTAATCCGTCGCTCTCATGTCCAATAACGAACAACTCTGCTTGTGCTGTCATCCCCCCTCGCTTGTCCCCCCTCGCTCTTTGCCACTTGCCTCGCCATCACCCCCACTCATCCCACCCATGCATATAATGCATGCACGATGCCACCCCATTCCCCGTTGCTCTCACACACCAATAACGGATGACGCCACCCTCGTTCCCCCTCGCTCTTCACCACTTGTAACGCATGGACGATGCTGTCTGCACTGTCGTCCCCCCTTGCTCGTCCCCCCTTGCGCTTCACCACATGCCTCGCCATCACCCCCCACTCGTCCGCACATCTGATAACAGATATGGCTGCCCATGCTGTTATTCCCCCTCACTCATCCCCCTCGTTCTTCCCCACTTGCCTTGCCATCACCACCCACTTGTCCCACCCGTGCATATGTACATATAATGCATGTGTGACACCGCCCGCGCTGTCACTCCCCCTTGGTCATAAAGTGGACAAAGGAGGGACTACTTGGTCATATCATTGAATTTGTGGTAACTGAGGATTAGGTAACTTTGATCCATTATCTCGACAGCTTAAGTCCCTTTCTAATTAAGTATTAGTCCTTTACTATTGTTGATAAAGGTTTCTTCCGAGCCCTACTCAAGTACCAGTGTTCTTAGACAACAGAATCTGATATTCCCCACCACTCGAAGCTTCAGGATGAGATTTTGGCTAAGGCTAGTCAAGCTCAAGTCAAGCTTCAAGATCAACTTCAGGTATGTTTCTGGACAGTTACTATGGCTTGCTAGTTCTATTACTTATATGTATACAGAATATACCAGGTCAGATCTCCATCACATTTGATGCTTGGACATCTCATTCCTATGACCCCTATCTGGCCATCACTGCCCACTATATTGATGCCCCATTGGAGAAGCCTAATAACTGGCAACTGAAGATAAGGACATTGGCTTTTACCAGCATTGAAGGAGATCACGGATGAAGAGCGCCTGGTGGAGGGGAAAGGGCTGCTCATGTTGGTATTCATCACGCCAGAAGTGGACGAGTTAGACGGGGAAGCAGCCGGGGGGGGGGACTTGGA
>JBBPRK010001303.1:0-13296 GCA_038093075.1 Boletus patriciae | reverse complement strand
CCAAAAAGTACTACGACAGCCTCTATCGCGAATTCGCGATCTGCGATCTCAAGCACTACAAGTCCGGTAATGTCCGTCGGTTTGCCATCCTCTCCCAATCACGAAACCACCGCTCGTCTTATGCACGATATCCCCAGTTTGCCCTTCGTTGGCGCACAGAATCGGAGGTTCTCGGCGGAACTGGAGAAACATCTTGCGCAAATACCCGGTGTGAACATCATCGCCCTCCTTCTTCCCCCGATCTCTCGACCCTCGAATTACCTTTTGCTTACGAAGAGCACGGAGAGCACAAGGAAGCACTTGTTAAAATTGTGCTATGTCCGAAATGTGTGCGGAAGTTGATGTGGAAACGAAGGCATGACAAGCGTGACAACAAGGAGAAAGGCGAAAGGAAAACGGGCGACGCTGAGCCTGTACTAGCTGAAGAGTCAGAGAGACGCCGACGTTCCCGATCGCAGTCGCCACCAAGACGAGCGCGATAGTACTAGTTTGTCAATTTGTCAATGTTGGCCAGGGTCGGTTTATCTTGCACTATGGATTTCAAAGTCCGTTCACCACTTGACCGTCGTACGCGACGACGGTGAGGTCACTCGAGTCGTGAGCGGACGCTGTCGGACTATTCAGCCAACATGTCCGCCCCGGCGCCGACAGCCGTGCAACCGGTGGAGCGCCAGGACATTCACAAGTCATGCCGCACCATCGAGGCTCTCCTGAGTGTTCTGAACGACTACTGCGACGCCGCGAGTGCTTTTGCAGCGATACAGAAAAAGCTGTCGAAAGCCCTCAGAGATGCTGCAGCATTGAAGACAAACCCCCAGTTTGCAGGTGAGTTCATTCTCAGCGCTGCAGGTATTCACCAGCCGACAACCATCGTTATCAGCTAATGCTTTCGGTGCGAGCTCCAACATTCTTGAGGTCTTGGCAGACGTCGACAACAAGTTTGCAAAGTTGGCTGAGAAGGAATCCCGTAGCATCAGCTCAGAGGTCAAGAAATGGCTCAAGAAACTGGCGGTCGGTTCTCTTCCGGCTATCAGGAACTCGACTAAGGTCCTTTCCAGAGAGAGGAAAAGGCGCACGATGAGCGAATGAACGACTCAAATGCTCGTATCAAGCAAGCCGGTAAATCACACCGGTTCCCAATCGGACAGAAGCAGTGCATTCCTGATTGTTCTGTCTAAAGGTCAAGCATATGAGAAGAAGTCCAAGAAAGGGACCAAGGATGCGGGCGAGGAGCATGCCCGTTACATCAATCTACTCAGTGTCATTGGTCCTGAGATGTCTCAGGAGAAATAGTGAGTCTTTGCCACGTGCTCCGAGATCTCGACGTGCGCGTGAGTGACCACTTCGGTTCATCCAGCAACCACGCTGTAAATGTTACTCAACAAAACACCTTGGTAACGTTTAATGTAGCCGCAGGTCTCTCTCGCATAGCAGATGCCGAGTGGACTCGCACTTGCGAGTGCACGCGCCGCATTTCTCCCACTATCGGATCGCTCGGAGAATGGCGTTCCCTTTGCGAAGGAGCTTGGACTGGTCCTCTTCCCAATGACCTACCAGCAGTGTCTTCTGAACCCTTCTCTCCGCAGGCCCCTTTCACTCCTGGAGTTTCGGAGTGGGGTCAGACTGCCAGTGGTCTTTCCACGCCAGTCCGTAGATTACTTCCCGTTCCCCCTAGCCACAGCCCAGGATCGGCCTCTGCACCCGCGGCAACATCACTCGATCCACCGCGTTCACCGTTCAGTACGGGTACTCAGAATCAGGGTTCAATCAACTCGATCACCACACTCTCTGCGTTCCCTTTCCCGCCCACCCACTTCCCTCTACCTCTGGCCATGAATGAGGCAGAATTACAGCGGCAGCAAACCCAGCTTCAAAGTCTCCAATCCGTACATTCTCGCGCCGGCAGTCCTAATCCCACTCAGTCAAACGGTGTCCTGGCCCCACCTGCTCCTATCTTGTCCGACTCTCCCAAACAGATGGGAGCCGCAGACTTGCCGGCATCGCTCGCTCTGGATGCCTCCAGGTCTTCACACTCCTCACTGCTGACTCAGTCCCCATCATCGTCCCATCAATCCCCATCAGTTGCGCGTACTCCAGAAGCGCCACTTAGACCTGAACCGTTGACGCTCTCGCCCGAGGAAAAAGAGGCCATCAAGTCGATAGCCTCAGGAGGTGGCCCGAAGAAGCCCAGACGTCCCTCCTTGATCGCTCGGGTGCCCCCGCCCTCGGATAAGGCCATCAGACCGGCGTCACCGTTCAAGAGGGCGGAACATTCTTCAACCGAGAAGGAATTCGGGGTCCATACGGACACCAGCAGAAGTGCATTCAAAAGCCATAGCGTCGATGCTGCGAAGAAGAATCTTGAACGTACAGAGTCCACTCATAGCACGGGAAATCATGTTGCAGCCTTGCGCAATAAATATACCCGGGCGGTTGGTTGTTCTCTTCGGTTCTACGATATCTATTTACATTTTTCTTTCTTCAAGGTTGAAACCCCGCCACAGGGATTGAAAGATATCCCTCGGTTACCGATGAGCGTATCTGAGATTGCATCTCGATATCAACCAGTCGACGAGCCCATGTCTCCACGGCGGACCGCATCCCCTATCGTGGATCGCTTCCCACCAGATACCCCTACACGCATGTCCGCACGCGATCTGCCTATCGATGAGATCGAGATACGAAAACGCAAGCTACGCATCGAAGAGTTGGCCGAACTTGAGCTCAAGGAGAAAGAATACGAGCTCCGGCAACGAGAACGCGAACTCAACCAGCGAGCCCGCGACTTTGAACGCGATCGGTTTCAATTCCTCCATTCCCGCCCTGAACCAGGCAACGCCAGCGACGGACCCAAAGGTCCGAGGAACAGCCCTTTCCAACACAAGCGCGGTTCCAAGAGCGTCACGCACATCAACATCCCTTCGACGACGAGCAGTTCGGGCGTCTCGCCGACGTTGACGCGTCCGAGCACCTCGCACTCGCCCACGCGCTCGCCCCTCTTGCCACCGAAAGATCACGCCCCGTTTTGCGGCTGCGACACGTGTTCGGTGAGCAAGTACAAGGTGGCGGATGCGTCCCCATCGCCGCGTGACCTTCGTCCACCCGAGTCTCCTATCCTTCTTCGTCCCGAAAAGCCAAAAGGCTGGATTCGTCGGTTGAGCATGCCATCCGTCAACGTGGCGTTCTCTCTCGATGCGAAGAAGAACGCGAGCGCGATCAGTCTGAAAGCGGGGCTACCCCTTCCGGCTGAGAACGGTCGATTGCGGAAGCGAAGTTACGAGCAGGGCATTAGCAATCGTACCGTGACAGGGATCGGCCGATGAAGAAGGGCCACACTTGGATATCTATTGGATTCATTATACCTTTTCGCCTCTCCGTTTATGGTCTTCGTCTACTCTACTTTTTGATACCCACCATCTTAGTTTCGATCTAATTGCTCACGATTATATATCATTACGACCCCGTTGACGCATCTATATACGATTCGTTCAATTGAATGATGTTCACTTGGATTACATGGGCGCTCGCGGGAACGTGAGCAAAACTGATATCATGGTAACCAACTTGTTGGTATCGCCAAACGCACAAAACAGCACCATCTCCGACACAACTCCTGCTCGATCGCAGTACCCACATCACCTCTCCACCGGTTACTTTCTCTTTTTCCTGCCCTTCTTGCCACCTTTTTTGGCCGTCGGGCCGCCACCCTCTTCTCCTTCTCCTTCCTCTCCCTGTGCGTCAGTAGGATTTTCTGTCGTAGATGGCTCAGTGGTCGAAGGGAGTTCTAGACCTGCGGGAGTCGGCTCGGGAGCCGGCGGCTCCTCAGAGGGAGGAGAAACGATAACGGGGGCAGACTCGGGCTCAACTGCGCCCTCCACTGGCGCCCCAACTGCCGCATCCTCGCCCGTCGATGGCATCGAATCGAGCTCGATCTCGTTCTTCCCACTCCCACCAAAGAGGGAGCCCATTGACATGGCACCCCAGCCATTGGAGGACACTTTGGGCACGCTGGGCATGGAGAAGCCGCCAAAGCCAAACGAGAGGGGTCCGGAGGAGGTGGGTGCGGCTTCCGCCGTGGTCTCCTCCTGCGTGTCGGCGGGGGCTCCCCACGAGCTCTCAGCCATGCCCCATCCGTCCACTGTTTGTGCGCCGTCGGCTTGTTCGGCGGACGGGTCAGAGGTGTCAAACGCACCGAACGCACCGAAGCCGGCTCCCGTGTCGATGACCTCGCTCTCGAATGTCTCTTTGGTCGAGGATTCCTCGATCGTTTGTTCATACATCGTTTCGACCGACTCTGTGGTGAAACCAAACCCTCCGGTCGTCTCAGAGGCGAGTTGGTCTGGTGGGACGGTATCAGCTGGGGTGTGTCCTGCGAGTGGATCTCCGGTCCCGAAATCGTCTTGGGGCTTTGGCATGTCTAGGGACAGTCCCATAGGAACGACGAGCGGTTTGGGAGATGGGTCTGCGGGGGGGTCCGTGAAGTACGCGTTCGGGGCCTCGTCCAGGCCTGGGGTCGTCGGTCCGAGTTCGCGAGGCGTCATTTTGAACGAATCAGGGCCCACGGATCGCGCTGATGATGGGTAAGGAGACGCAGCGGGGGTGGCTGCCTTGGATTGGGATCCCCAGACGGCGTTGAGCGTGTTAGAGAGCTGTCCTGGACTCTTACCGACCGTCGTATCGGCAAGGTCGATTGGTGAGCTGAGTTTGCTCGCGTTCTTGTTCTTTCCTTTTCCTTTGCCCTTTTGCGCGGGAGCGGGGACGGCAGCGGCAGCTGCAATCTTCTCTCGCTCGGCTTGTTCTCTCTCGGCCTGTTCTCTCTCGGCAATTTCTTTCTCGATCCTCTCCCTCTCCCTTTCAGCTCTCTCCCTTTCAGCCCTCTCTCGCTCGGCCATCTCGCGCTCGCGTTCGGCTCTCTCTCTCTCGATCCTCTCCCTCTCCCTCTCGTACTTCTCGCGCTCAAATCTTTCTCTCTCGAGCCTCTCTCTTTCAGCCACCCTCTCCTTCTCAACCCTGTTTCTCTCCGCCGCCGCTCGCTCTCCGACCCTCTCGCGCTCGAATCTCTCCCTCTCGAGCCTCTCTCTTTCAGCCACCACCCTCTCCCTCTCTGCCCTGTCCCTCTCCGCCGCCGCCCGCTCTCTCTCCGCCGCATCCCTCGCTCGCCTCTCCCTGTCTGATTCCGCGCGGGACTGAGACGTGTACGAACTCGAGAGTTTCGACGCCGAAGAAGTCTTTCGGTCACGCTCGACGTGGGTGACAGACGAGGACACGCGCGACGCGGAGCTGGAGATGGTGCGTTCGCGCTCCAACTCTCTGCGTTCGGTGTAGCTGGGCTGCTGCTGTTGCTGCTGGTACTGGTGTTGGTGTTGGGGCTGGTGTTGGTGTTGGTATTGGTGTTGAGGCTGTGGTTGCGCGACTTGCGGTTGCGGCGGTTGCGACCAACCCTGCTGTTGCGATGGTGGTGAGAGTTGCGATTGGGACTGGTGAAGGGACTGAGCGCGGGAATGCGTGGATTGGGACGTAGAGACGGAACGACTGCGGCTGACCGCGTCCATGAACGTCGCATCGAGTCGTACCGACGACCCCTGCCCCTGTGGGGTCTTGGCCCCCGATCCAATAGAGTCCTGAGAATGGGCGCGAGAGGCAGCGACAGAAGCGGGCCGAGATGGGGCACGCGACGCAGAGCGAGAGGGGCCGAGGTCGTCTTCAGAGTAGGTTTCTGTTTCATCTTCGTCAGCGCGGTGACCGCTCTCGCTGTACACGATGGACGCCGGGCCGCTGTGAGAACGTGAGTCCGAGGCAAAACACGGCCGATGACGACGGAAACTCACTACTTGGTCCTTCCCTGTGAAGATGAAACGATCAATGGGGCGTCATGAAGTGTAGCTCCACATACGTACGTTGTCGTTCCATTTTATCCGCGCCTTGAACTCCGTTAAACCGAAATGGATCTCGACACTGAACACAATGGTCCAGTAAGTCTTGCCGTTCCTCCCCGACTTTGGTTCCGCGCTTCCGCTGAGCGGTGATAGATCCGCGCGGACGACGCAGAGAGTCCCATAATCCTCTGAGGGGCAAAGTTAGCCACAAGCCAGAGGACATCCGTCTAGAACTTACCATGATGCCGAAGGATCCACGGAGGGATCATGTCACCGCCGCGATAACACCATATCTCCACTTCAAACACGGAGAGTGTGGATAGATTCGTCAGCTCGGTGCAATATTTGCGTGTGAAGACAGTCGACTCTTTCACTTTCACACTCTATGACGGGAAATGAATAGGGGGAGGAAGCGATGGAATGAAATGTCCTACTCTCGCGAGAATACAGTCAAACGCGTCCGGGAGAAGTTGGGGCCCTGAAGGGAGTTCGCAGAGCCTCTCCTTTCGTGCCACGTGTTCAGGATCATTCGGATCAAATTCCCGCAGATACTCCACGCCATACATGAATCTGGACACCCTTGCCGAGACGTGGTGGTCACAGTAGAAGCCAAGGGCTCCGTCTGCTACGGCCTTGGACCTAAAATGGGAAGCAATTAAGCACCACCCGGATGCGAGAACCAATGAGAGTGAGTCACGTTTGATTGTCCGGCCGGCTAACGGTGATCTTCATGGACGCAAGGCGCTCTTGGAGTTGGGCAAACAGCCAAGGGCTCGCAGCGAATCCTCCCACCAACCACACGGACTGACGAGAATGAAGACGTGTGGCTCCAATCAGCATGTGGATGGACCCACTTTGATCATGCCCTGGGACGCCACGACCTGAGCCTTGATGGACGTTACAGCCGCTTGTATAGACGGCTCAAATAGTTCGGCTACCTCCGCACTAAGTTGCTGTGAGTTGAGAAATGTACAGTAGAAGGGAATGACATACCCTGAGAGCTTGAGAGATCCACCGCGTATACCCACAGCCATATCCTTGTCGAGTGGCGAACCAAAGGGAACCCATTGAATGTCGTTCTTATCACGGAACAGTCGTTTGGTTGTTTCGTCGAACCGTTTGGTGATGTGATCGATAGAGTCGGGAGATCCGTATTTGGAGGTTTTGAGTTTCTCTGACTCGAGGTAAGCTTCATCGAAGCTCGTAAGGGTTCGACATACCCGCCAAGAACTCTCTTGCCCTCCGACTGACAAAGACCGATCCTGCGAATATACCTGTCAAGCCCAATTTAGACAATGCACAACGTTTTTCGGCATGCGGTGGACTGACAATCCGGCGGCGCGACTTCCTCGATTACAAGTGGATTTGTGCCCCGGACAGCATATGAGCTGATATCGAGTGTGCCACCGCCTGCGTCAGCCACCAGGAAGCCGCTGGATGGATTCTAGGGCAAAGGGGATGAAGGGATTCCCAACCTTGTCAGGATGACAAGGCCACGCACCGAGAGAACGTCCGCTGCAAGTCCGCTTTGGACGCACGCGTGAAGACTTGCCTCGCCTTCCGTGACGAAGCGGATCCGCGCGCGTCCCACGTCCGTGTCTGGGATCAAACCGCCGCTGACCGCTGCACGACGCATCCTGGTTTGCTGTGCGCCCTCCCAACCGTTTGGGTGGCTGAGAACGAACTCGATGGAGTGTTCGACGGCTTGCCACAGGGCTTTGCCGTTTGCATGGGTATCGACGATGAAGCTGCGGGTGCAGCGAAACAAGTAATGCAGAAAGTCGCCAAAGACGTCGACGGGCGATTTGTTGTGCGGAAGACGGCTGAGGCGCATTCCATTCATGTTGAGTTTCATGGCCTTGGGCCGCAGACGAAGCTTGAATCTGTGCGCGAGATCGAGGGATGCGCTGCAAAAGACGAGATGTGACGTACAGTTCTGCCTTGATCCAACATTCGTCTTCTGCCTGGGAGGTGATCGACGCGTTATCTGCCTCTGCGCCGGCGTACATGACCTTTCCATCTCTGTCGTAGTAGATGATGGATGGGATCTTGCTGTTGCCTGCAACGTGTTCCTGGCCAGGAAATCTGCCCTGGGCGATGGGGAAAGCGGCGACGGGGGTGGGGGAGGACATACCGAGTGACGCCGTGAATTTTTGGAATCTCGCCGGGTTCGAGGATGGCATAGGACACGCCGCTAAAGGTGGTGCCTACATCGAGGGCGATGACGAGGGAGCGCACCTGCCCGGTGTAGGGCTTGCGCATGTCTGAGGCCGACTTCATGATGGGAGATCGGAAAGCCGATCGCTGACGGGGACCGGAAGTGAGCTGTACAAAAAGAGTTGCCTCGAGGCGAGGGGACACGCAAGCCCTCCCTTAAATCTCCACCCTCGCTAAGGACGTGATCAGTGATTATCGTTATCCGCCCCAGCAGGCTGCCGCAATGCTCCCTGTCGCTAACCTCCATTTCCGAGACCTCTACGAAACCACCGTCGAGTTCTTCGCCCTCCGCAGCCCCGCATTCCCCTTCCGCTCCCTCACCAGCGACGACTCCGACGACTCTGACCACGAGCACATCCCTCTCACCCCCCGCGACCTCTCCCCCGTCCCTGACCCCGTGGACAGGCTCCAGAAGGAGTGTGCCGACCTGCGTGTCAAGCTGCATGCTGCCCAGCACACACACTGTCCCCGTGCATGTTCTTGTCGTTCCCTCGGTGCCTCTGCTGCCGCCTGCACTCTCTACACCATGCGACGCGAGCATGATACCGCCAAATCCGAACTCAACCGCTCGCAAGTCGAGCTCGCCCGGTTGGAAGAGCGATACAAGCTGCTCGAGAAGACGCTCAAGGACACCAGAGACCTGCTGAGAGCGCGAGAAGTCGAGGTCGAGACGCTGAGAAAGGACAGGGACAGACTCATATCCGACCGCTTCTCCAGGGAACGCCCGCCATCGTCCCTTGATCGACGGCGCAGCCAAGACATTGTGCGCCGCCGGTCCAACTCTTCACAGTCGCTGCTCTCCCAGCAGATTCGTCTCAGCGCAGACTGGTCTGACCATCACGATGTCGAGACCGCCTCTCAGGCCAGCGGCACCCAGCGGCGGGCCGGTACCCCCGCTGACAACATGTCCACCGTCTCAGAGGAGGAGCGTGCACAGGCAAAGAGCTTGGAGACCTTCCTCACCAAGACCGACCTTTGGTCGGGCGCCCAAGTCATCCAAGCTATTCAGGACCTCAATTCCGAGATCCTGCAATTCGCCGCCTCCGCCGTCGAGCTCTGTACCTTTGTAAAGCAGCGTCCAACTCAACCCAAGATATCCCAGACCCAAAACGACGTCTCGTCGCGAATGGGCTCGTCTCTCACGCGCACCTTGTTCACGCGCGATCATTCCCAAGATCCGATGTTGGTCCAGCTTGCTTTGCAGGGCTGTATCTCGTACTGCATTTCTCGTGCTCTGTCGTCCTTTTGCATCGGCTACCAATCCAAAGCCAACATTACGCTAACCCAGCTTCACACCCACATGTTCCAGTCCGGTGCGTGTTTTCGTTCCGATCGCTCCACCCTTCCGTAACTCACGGACCTTTAGAGCCACAGCCCACCTCGTCTCGGTGGAGAGCGTTGGCCCACAAGCATATCCACGAGCTCCACCCCGAGCTGGGTGATTACGCAGTCAACGAAATGACGGAGACCATCTTTCGCTGGTCGTTGGATCTCTTCCTCATCTGCGGGAGCACCAGTCCGCAGTCCAATGCCTCATCTCGCGAGGCTTTCCGCAGCCGCTTCGGATCCCAGGTCAAGCGTATCTCCAAATCTGCGTGCAGGATAGCGCAGATCATCAGAGAGGAAATCATGTCAACCAACTTTGAGGTCGTTGGAGCAGACAGCGGTCGGACGTTTGACGCACAGGAGATGGTAGACGCGTTTGAGGACTACGGGACGCCGAGGGGTGCCGTGCTGTGCACGACCGAGTTGGGGCTTCGATGTTCGACGCGCAAAGCACCTGCAGAATCCTCGGCATCGCAGGAGGAGGTCATCGAGCGGCGGTTGTTGCTTCGACCGAAAGTCATCCTGGAGTCGGCGGTGGACATGCTCGATCAGCGATAATCCGAACGTCGCATCCCGATATAATTCAAAAGAGGCTCGTCGCTCAAAGCCTTGTCGAACTACAATGCTCTCTCTTTTTTCGTTTCACTATCATTGTACTCTATCACCCCACGCCATGGACATTCCATCATGCAAATCCTGTCTTTTTGTTATTTATTGGGCTTTTTGTTGTAACTAGGTTGTATTTTGTTCGCCCCACGTCCTAGTGTATACCCCACTCAGTACTGACATTGGAATTTTTGACCAAGAAGCGTGCATGTTATGCTCGCACATCGGTCGACCGATCGAATTTGTTCAAGGGTGCCTTGTGAATGACAATGACGGTATAATCGGAAGCAACCGTGGCAGTTCGTAGCTGTGACCGCCTCGAGGCTGGCCAGCGTGCGACGAAAGATGGTGGCGACTAGCACGAGGTAAAGACGTGCGTTGTCGCTGGTCCGAAGTGTCGGATTCCGAGTAGCTCCGAGTCCGGCGAGCCGCCGCGCCACAAATCCGCGATCAGGTATTGCCTTCCTTTTTGGGAACGTTCACCCATGAACACGAAAAAGCATCATCAGGGCCCCAGCCTACCCAAATCCATCTTGGAACACATCGATCAAGACGCCTCTGGTGTGTGTACCATTCAATCCCAACTCCTTTCCCGATGCTCATTTTCCCAAGGAAATCGCCATCGCAACAAGGGCAAGAACAGCCATGTTTCTCGCAAGGACGCCAGGAAACAAGAGAGGCTAGATCGCAAAAAACGCAGGGCAGACCAGTTCTCGACCAGAGCCGTCGCCGTAAAACGCAAGGCCGAGGAGGAACACGTCAGTGTCCCCGAGGTTAAGCGGAGAAAGACGGTCCATTTCGCAGACCAAGTCAAGGACTCGACCCCTCCCCAAAGGACCCGGCTTTCCGACGCGCACAAATCAAAGTCCAAACCAAAGCCCACTGCGCTCGAGAGGCTTGCTTCCCAGTCGATCCGCGAGGCACCCAAAGTTGCATCCCGTATCTCTCGCACTCGAGAAGAGGCGGAAGAAGACGCCTATATCGCGTATCTAGAAGCCAAGCTTGGATATTCGAGAGGGACTGGGCGCAGGAAAGGCGACGAGGCCGATGGGCTGGGTGGTGCGTACATGTACTTGCAATGCGGACGCGGACATGTCGAGACGTGCACTCAGATTTGCTCGACCTTGCCGATGAGCTCGAAGGCTCCCTCCTGAGTCTCCCTGGCCGTTCGGACGCCAACTTGGATCGAGAATCTGTAGAAGACTTTGACGCCGGGCATGTGCCAGATGATGGGGAGTCCTCCGAGGCGGGTGAAGCATCGGATAACCCCATCGAAAGTAGCCCGACAGACGACGGCGACGGCGACGACGATGACGACAAAGGCGAGGTTGAAGAATTGGATGGTAGCGATGAATGGACCGGTTTTGGCACGAGCGACGACCAACTAGCTCAACACGATCAGGCTATCGAGGATACGAACATCAAAGAGCCCGAGACGCGACCGTCGGGTAAGTATCACATCGCAGGTTGATGCGATGGCATTAACACATCCACAGGACGATACATCCCGCCTGGCCTGAGGCAGGAATCCAGCACAAGTCAAGGGGAGGATATCGTAAAGCTCACCCGTCAGCTGAAAGGCTTGATCAACCGGTAAGCTGGGTGCGCAAATCAACGTCGTGCTTGTTTCATCCTGCCGTGTTCAGAATGAGCGAGCAAAATATGTCCACAGTGCTAGATGCTATAGAGCAGGTGTATCGCAATCATCGCCGGCATGGTCAGCGTTCGTTTCACAAAACTACATCCTACTAACACTTGTACAGACGTAACATTCACCTTGACTACCTTGATGATCGACGGCATATCTTCTCATGCGATGCACCTTGATTCGTTCGTCGTCTTACATGCAGCATTTATCTCTAGCTTGCACAGACTGATCGGCGTCGAGTTTGGTATGAACAGTCACTGCTGGAATATCTGCGTACTAACTCTGGCTTTTCATCTCCCCAGCCGCTTTTGTCGTCCAGAACGTCGTATTGACTTACGAACGTCATCTCCGAGATTACGAAAGTGACGTTCCCGACGTCACCACTCGACCCGAAGAGGGGGGGAAAGAATGCTCTAATCTCATCGTTCTCTTGTCAGAGTTGTACAACTTCCAAGTCATCTCTTGCATTCTCTTGTACGACATCATCAAGGATTTACTTGGCAAAACGCTCTCCGAGTTCCGAGTCGAGTTGTTGTTGAAAATTCTGCGCAGTAAGCAGGGCTGTCGAGTTTTTTCCCTCGTTTGTTCACGTCCATAGGTTCCGGGCAGCAACTCCGGCAAGACGATCCTTCAGCACTCAAGGATATCGTTACGCTCGCACAATCGAGCATCGCAAATCAAGGTGACAACTTGAGGTAATCTCTTTTTTCTACCGTCAACCATCACCTATTGACACGTCCCACCAGTTCGCGCACCAAGTTTATGATCGAGACGCTCACCAATCTCAAGAACAATAAGATCAAGAAAAGTGCGACTCAACATCAGGGAGGCGATGCTGTCGAACGTATGAAGAAGTTCTTGTCGGGTCTTGGCAAGAAGCGTCACGGTGAGCCACACCCCGCCTAGTTCTCCTTCCAACGATGCGAACGTGTTGCTAGTACAAGCGCACGAGGCGCTCCGGGTATCGTTGGGCGACCTCCGTGCTGCAGAAACAAAGGGTAAATGGTGGCTAGTCGGTGCCGCGTGGGGAGGCGACCCTCTCGTCGACCAGCAGCATGCCACATCCACAAAGCAGAACGAGGTCGATGCGGAAGACGTTGGCAGCACGGCGCTCGTGAGACTCGCACGAAAACAGGGTATGAACACCGATATTCGGCGGAGCGTCTTTGTCGTGTTGATGAGCAGCGACGTACGTGGCCCGCTCGCCGTCCTCGGCGATCTCAAAGTTTGATCCCTTAGGACTATCTGGACGCCTGCGAACGATTGACACAGCTCAACCTGTCCGAGGTACAACAACGCGAGATCGTCCGCGTTGTCCTTCATTGTTGTGGTAACGTACGTCGCTCGGTCTCTCCGCCTGCAGGAACGCGCGCGCTGACTCCCGTGCTCTAGGAAAAGTCGTACAATCCGTACTACGCCCTCGTTTGCCAGCAACTTTGTTCAAGGTCGCACGCCTACAAAATTACGCTCCAATTTTGCCTGTGGGATTTCCTTCGGGACCTGGGCGAAACGAGCGTGGGTGGTGCAGAGGTCATCAAGAACCTCAAAGACGACGACGGTCGGTTCGACCTCGGGACCATCTCGTCGTCGCGAATGAACAACGTTGCCAAGGCGTATGGGTGG
>JBBPRK010001302.1:0-13301 GCA_038093075.1 Boletus patriciae | reverse complement strand
CCACTAAAGCGCCACTTGCGTATGGTCCCATCTAAACTGGTGGAGACGATCCATGGCTCGATTCTGGTCTGTCCAGCTTCATTTTTGCTCGTCCGCATCCAGAGTCTGACGGCTGTTACGTCGTGCCAATGAGCATCGATCTCTCCGAGAATTTCAGGTTCAGATATAGTGGAAAGATCGTATAAGCGAATCACGTCCCCGTAAGCAGTGACAACGTAAGGCTCCAAAAGAGGTGTGAGCGAGAGTGGGAGGATGGCACGAACTGGGAATGGATGATGGAGTGGAGGGAATGGTCTCGTCAAGGCCTCGTCAGGAGGATAGGAGGTAATTTGGACCGTCTCGTCGGAGGAAGCTAGAGAGTTGATGAGGGGCACGGAACGAGCGATCAGCACACGGGTTTACCTGTCCAGATCTGGCCGGCTCCATATAGGATCTCAGTGACCCTTGTTCTGTGGTAGTTCAATGTGTCTTGCAGGTCGCTTCGCCATCGCGGGTTGGGTCCAGATTCTCTTTCGAGCTTCCATATCTTGATGATGCCCATCGTGTCCGCAGTCAGCAATGTGACCGACGTCTCAGAATGAACAACACCAGCTAAACATTCCACGGGACGACTGTGTGCGGAGATGGATCCAGCAGGCCTGAGTTTTCCCTCCAGGGCATCAGTAAGGTCCCTGTGCGCTGGTTGATTAGTATAAGAGTTCAGATTGAATGTACAGTACCCCTACCAAAATCGGATAGTTTTATCTGAACTGCTCGACACCAGAAGTCTGGCGATAGGCAATACAAACAACGATTTCACGAAATCTTCATGAGCGGCGATTGAACATATTAACGCTTTCGTCTATAACGATCAGGATGCTAGCGCAGCAGCGCGAGCAACGAGAATTACGAACATCGGTGTTCCATAGTTTGATCGACTATAAGTTGGTTGAGTGCCAACGCGATAGATGTGGTGAACATCTGACTGACCTGGTCCCAGCCTCCTGTGATGAGCACTCGAGCAGTGGCGGGATCACTCTTGAAAAAGGCCAGGCAAGTGACAGGTGCAGTGTGACCCCTGTATATTTGCAAGGTTTTTCCTGACTGGTGTTGGGATTTGGCGAACGTTCAGCGAGAGACGACTTTGGCTCCTTGCCTCTAGGTCAATCTTCTTGGCAACGTGCGTGCTTTCAGCTATCCAGGCCGCATTGCCTTCGATATGTATATCCAAGGCTTTGCCGGCCAGCTGGATCGGTAGGCCGAGAGTCTTTGTTCTCTCTGACTTTTGTCGGCGAGCCTGTAACACGGTTTGGGACGAATCATGGATGCCTACAAGCCACTTACCTCGTTTATCACGAGCTCTGCTTCAGATCTAAGAAGGTACGAGTCGTCCATGATCGTTGATTAGTTGTGGTCGTTTGAGGCAGATCGATGCTGGGTTGATGTCCAAGTCCAACGCAGGAATTAGGTAAAAGCTCGAGTGTGTTGTACGGGGGTTTGCAAGCAATGATGTCCTGCGTCCTCTGTAATGCCGCCTGTCACTTATCCCTGGATGTTGAAATGGCGCTTGCGTTGACCGTCGTCGACCACCTACTAGGCAGAGTGGTTTTGGTTATCTAATCTAATCTCTCTTCCTCGCTGACTGCGTTCGAACATGAGCAAACGTCTCGCATCATTTAAAAGTCCATCAACGCCTTCGACTTCCCCAGTTCATCAACCCCCTCAGCTTGTCATCCCCTCATCCCCATCTCGTCTTTCCGAATCTACATTCCATCGGAGGCTGAGGACGCTGCTCCAAGAACTACGTTCGATATCACAGACATGGGACGACATCGTCCTTATCGATGGCCTGAAAGCCGCGCGTACGTTGGTCGATGCAAGAACAGAGCTCGAGTGCGTATCTGCCATCCATTCCAAGTTAGTGAGCCTGACCTCGCCGTGTTAGTAACACGCTTTCTCTGCTTCCTCGAGATAGCCAGCCGCGGTCCGAGATTGTTGGACCCAAGCTCGCCATCATGGATAAGAGTATAGCCCAGCTTGATGCTATAGCTGCTAAACTCGTAAGGTGCATCTTTATGTAGTGGATGCATTGTCATGTAGTATTTTACAGCAAAAGCAGTTACGGCGCGTGAGTACAGCGCTAGACAACTTGGAAGCGTTATACCACGAAGCTCAGAGGACGAAAGGTGCCAGGTGGTGCCAGGAAGAAGCGCTTTGGGTTTCATGGCCACTCGAGAAATTCGGTGTGATATCATCTTAGCAATGGGGTTCCATACCGTCAACTGACCATACGCAGTCAAATCTATGGCAGACGTTGAACCACCGTATCATCGGTCTCTTACTCTCATCAAGGACATCATAGATAGATTACGAAGTCACTCTGTCACGTTCGAGGCGTCTAGAGACGCTATCTCTCAGTGGGTCGAGCAGCCGTATCTGGTCGAAGATGGGTGGGACGCTAAATGGGAAGATCTCTGTGCAGTCGAGATAGAAAAATGGGATGCAAGATAACACGATACAAGGACAGAGTACGACAGTCCCTACGAATCTTCTTCGTCTGATATTTGGATTTCATCTGCATTGCCTTCTTGTTGAGTTGGTTGCGCTTCAGTTCCTTCCGGCGTAGGAAGTGCCGTCTTCTTGGCAACAACGAAGGCCGGCCCTCTGGCCGCGCTAGCTTGTTGTTCAGCAGCGGCCATGGCGTCCGTTGGCGGTACATCGGGCTCCGCGGACGCTCCATTTTGCTTGGCCGATAAGGTCTGTGCAGCGAGGTAGGATGCTTCTGTGTTAAACTGAGCCTGAACACTCCGTTTAATCCGTAGCATCTCTCGGAATGTGTCCTCAGAGCCGGTTTCGATCTCGAAGCTGTTCCACTCTGCCCAGAATTTGGGGTTAACACGTGGGTCGCAGAATTGTGAGGCATGAGCGTAGATAGCGCGAGCGCGGTCGATCTCCCCGAGCTTGCGTTCGAGAGCAGCGAACCGCAGGCACATTTCTGCGGTTTGCTTGTCTGGTAGAACCTCCAGTGCCCGTTCGTATATGGGTCGTGTGGCTGGCAGGCCATAGTTTGCCGTAGCCTTGGCAATGTATACGGTGAACATCTGTTGTCGTTTAGCATTCAAAGATTGTTCACCCTGATAGGAAACGAGCATACCTCGAACTTGTCCTCATCAGCGACTACTTGCGCAGCTCGCTCGTAGATGGACATAGCACGCTTCGCCAAGCCATGATCTTCCTCGAGCTTGCCATACATGAGGAACAATGGCTTGCAGGCCTTTGGTGGACACTTCTCAAGTGCCTGCTCAAAGAGGTCTCGCGCTCGCTCCAGTTTTGAGCCCCCCTGAGAAAAGGTTGGAGTTTGTTCGAAAGGAATCACTAGATCGACGCACATATCGTTTCACGAATTTGGACAAATAAATATTCCAAATCTCAAATGAGATAGGGAAAGTGAAAAGCTCCGTCCCGCGCTCGTATATCTGCAGTCCGAGGTTATTGCAGGGACAGGGATCATGGATAACGACTCACTCTGAAACTGTCCTCCCAGTACTGGTTCTCCTCTAGGAAAGCGGCGTAGTTGACTATGACCTGTGCATTAGCAATCTTGAGGTCCATAATCTTCTCGTAAACCGCTTTGGTCGATTCGACAGTGCCTATCGATTCTTCCAGATCAACATAGAATGACCAAAGTTTCAACGACTTGAATAGTCGTGCTTGGACAGAGAGTGACTAAGAGGAGTAGTCAGTAACCTGGACGGGTAGTTGAAGTTGAACATACGTGATCGTGGTAATTGATTTTTGTGTTCTTTGGGATGGCGGCTGCTCGTTGCATAACACGGATAGCCTCGTCGTAGTTTCTATGTATTGTTAGTGCGTCCTATGTCAGTCGAGTAAGGTCTTACTCGAGACGAAGTTCCATCTCCGACCATTCGCACCAAATTTCGGCGAGGTCTTCAACGTTCTTGAAGTTAACCTTCGTTGCCTTCTCGAGGATTTTGCGAGCGCTATCTAGATCAGACTCCGCTGCTCCGGAAACACCTCCTTCTTCGTAGAACCTCGCGAAGCCGATATAGAGGCGGTGGAAGTTAGCGGTAGCTCTACGAGGTTGAATAGTTTCCAGCGCTTTTGTGTAGGTTTCAGCGACCTAGTAACTCATTAGTATCAGTGAATTCAAGGGAGTACCAATTCCTTCGTACCCGCTCGTCATTTTCACCCCATAATGCCACCCTCTTCTCCCATTCCTGCACGTCGTTCGGATTTCGTCTCAATAGAACATCATTGAGAAGGAATAGCCTTCGATCCATCAATGCTGCAAATTCCTCCATTTTGGCATCCAGCTCGCGCTCGGTTTCCTTTGCATCATCCTCATCCTCATCCTCATCGGGCTCCTCCAAGCTCGCCATCAACGCGCTGAGAAGTGACTCGGTAAACTGTACATACGCGTCGAATATCTGGGTGAAGTCCCTGACGGTAAGAACCGATGCGATACCAGCTTCGAACGTGCTGTTTGCACGGTCGAATTCGCCACGCTTGATCCAATACGTCGCGATTCCACTCCATAGACGGCCAGCTTGGTCCTTGTAGACCTCAAGACCGTCCTTGTGGATTATGCGTTCAATATTCAACTTCCGCTTGCTAAGGGGATCCTCGTCCTCGTCATAGGCTTGGAGTGGCTTTCCGTCTGCTGAGACGGGCACTGCCGGGCCAGCTACACGAATGAGTTGTCCGTCAGCTGAGGCAGGTTCCTGGGTATGAGTGTTCTGAACTGCCGCTTCGGCATCGGCTTTGGCAAATGCCTCGTTCGATTGCACGGTGTCGCGGGCGTCGAGACCAACCTCATCGGAGAAGCGTTCAACGACGTCGATGAAATCTCCGAGGATTTGATACGGGCTCTTGCCCTCCGGGCTGACATATTCACCCCGGGCTGCTTTCCTTGCCAAGGACAACAAAAGCTTGGCGGCTTCTAAGGGTCTCGGAGCAGAGTCGGCGGGGGAAAGGAGGATGGAGGCGTAGTGCTCGGTCATGCTTGGGTCTACGGCAAGATAACGGCGGTATACCGAGACGGTGGTAGGACCACCTTTACCTTCGGCCCAAAGTAGATATCTGACCCAGATACGAGAATGCAAGGAAGGTGGCAATGTGCGTAATGCGCGATCGAACGTCCGCCGAGCATGGGTATGCGAAATCACGGGAGGACACAACGGGTGAAAAAGGAGAGAGAAATACATCAGCCAGAGGCGTGGAAGCTAAACAATCCATTAACACGACCGGACGATGGGTCTGACAAACGAACATACCTTGGGCAACCACATCAGGGCGCGCTCATATGTTGCAACAAGAGCCTTCCATTCCTCCCATCCGACGACACCATCGAGCCCGCCTTGCCATTCTTCAATGCTCTCCCGTTCTTCCTCCAACGCTTCCTTCATTTCGGGAAGCTTTTTCCTCCCGCCCGCTTGTTTCTTGTGTACCAGTTTTCCAAGGACGTATGACATCCTCATTTGCAGATATGGTTTCCATAGCTTGAAGGATCCCGGGAACTGGACGAGCGCAGCCTCGTATATGTAGGTAAGACACTGCAAGGACCGTCTTGCAAGGGGAGTCGAGAGTGGTCCAAGTAGTTGGGCGCTCTCATCAAGCGAAGGGTTTGCACGTCGTTCGTCCTTGAGCAGTGCGTTGAACGCGTCGCTGGTGTTTTGTATGGCCGTCCACCATGCACGGAAAGATGATGGGTTTCGGAGTAGGTCTTCTTCGCGGTGGATGTCCTGGACGGTGAGCAGATGTGGATGGGTCGTTGGCGTCGGGACTGGCAGCGTCAAAGGAAAGTGAGCGGAGAGACTCTCCACCTTTGCCGACTTTTTCGCGACGGAGGGCATTTCGGAGGTGTCCTGGTCAGAGGGATTGCCTTTCAATATTTATTTACGGATTCGGATAAGTGGCTTATTTCCCACCTACCGTGACTACCGGACCGCGTGCTATCTGACTTGATCATGGTAAGACCACGAGCTTATTATTTGCATCGTTGCCAATGCGTGTGCCGTGCAGCACAACATCAAGCGTGTTCCGCATTCCCAAGAGGAGATACAGGCGAGGAAAGAACGCGACAAGTCCCAGATCGCCGAGTATCTTGCACTCGCGAACAGTGTGCTCTCTCGCGTATGTTTCTCATCGTGGCCTTGGCTTGCCTCGTCTTTGTCTCAGTCTGTCCCACAGAAAAAGGCACACGACTGGAGTCGGGATGCGTTCGATCAAACCGAACACTTGCTCGAGTTGAACCCAGAATTCTATACCGTCTGGAACTACCGTCGGAACATCATGCTCAATGGAGTATTCCCTCAGAGGTCAGTAGCTTTTGCTTACTTTTCTCACCAATATATCATTCGACTCTCAGTACTCCTGAAGACAATAATGATCTACTCGCTAACGAGTTGTCGATGACAATGGCAGCGCTGCGACAACATCCCAAAGTATACTGGATATGGAATCACCGTCGATGGTGCCTGGAGAATGTTCCGGATGGACCAGTGGTTGCTGGTAAGCCATCCTTGCAATGGCGGAAGGCAAACTGGCAGAGAGAGTTGGCCGTTGTCGAGAAGATGCTCGATGCAGATGCACGAAATTGTAAGCCTACACACATTTCGTTCCTTATACGTCTCAACCCTCCAAGTTCTTGCCTGGAACTACCGGAGATATGTTTTGGCAAGCATGCCAGATCAGAGACCCATAATAACCGAGTTGGCGTACACCACGCGCAAAATTGGCGCGAGCTTCTCTAATTTCAGCGCATGGCACCAACGTTCCAAAGTTTACTCTTCGCTGTGGAACACCGGTGAACTAGATCCCCTTCATTCTCGAGAAGAGGGTATGTACCTGCTCTTCCTTCAACGTTCCGTGAGTTTGACACACCGAACAAAGAGTTTGATCTTGTACACAATGCGCTCTTCACTGATCCCGATGACCAAAGTGCGTGGATCTATCATAGATGGCTAATAGGTTCGGGTGTGTACTCGTCATCATAGTCTCGTTACGCATCTACAATGATTTTACAGGAGAGAACGAAGAGCAGCTTCGGCAGGAGATTGCTATCATCGAAGAATTGTTGGGCGAACAGCCAGATAGCAAGTGTAAGTCCATGTCTCGACCTTGATTCAGTGTCATTAAAACACAATCCAGGGTGCATGGAGTCGCTGGTGTACTACAACCGATTGTTACTGAAGAACTTTTGTTCCGACTCTGAGGACATCAGGCAGAAGTGTCTTGACTTTCTCCAGCAGCTAGAAGGGGCAGATACTCCACGCAAATCGAGATACCAAGAAATAGGTGAGTGCTTGTGGATGCATTGGGGTGGAAATTCACACTGACGGGTGAACAGCTCAACAAATCAGAGACCAGTGAATTTCCCAATCGTGTATAACAGTATTAATGATAACTCTTCACTGGCAAGCAACCATTGGTCCAATGTGCCTATGCACCCACGTTCTGAGCCCGGCTCAAGGATCCTTGTTCAGCAGCGCCCTCCGCACCTGCACTCGCGAGGTCGGCACCCGCAACTGATGTCTACTCAGCGTCTGTAGACGGGGTGAATGAGCAACACTTACGTGTGGTGGCAGCCGCAGGCGTTTCCACCGCAGTGCTCGTTGACGAGGATAACGGTAGCCTGGAAGCAAAACGGTTTGCAAACAAGCGAGGTGCTCGACGACGACAAGGTACGTACGTCGTTCATGATATGAGATCGAGTAAAGCGGTATTCGGTGTGAGGATGGTTCGATGACTATGTTGCTCGTCCTGGCATCGTCGAGCGGGCTTATATACCTCGAGCCCTGTATGCAACTGTTGTTGTTCCACCCCACCTTTTCCGGACAGGTGCATGCGTCACAGTCGGCGGGTCGCTCTCGCCGTGCGTCTCGCGCTTTACCTGCCAACAAAAGCATCGAAAGGGTGGCCGATTGCTGCGCGATCGTCCTGCTTTGGGTACCCACCTTCTAATACTACACCCGTAGCCTTTGGATGGAGAGCCTCGCGGCGCATTTGCCCCTCAGGGGGATAAGCGATTTACACTTGCGAAGCAACGTTGCATCCCAAATGCCCGCCGTGATCGGTCTTGCTTAGTTCCCATCACTATTTTCAGGAAGGAGGGGGGTTTTCCCAGGTCGTTCCATACGTTACCTTTCCAGTCCGCCAGCGTTACAGCGATCCGAATCCCCGCGCTGGGAAGCTTCGCGGGGTGACCCGGAGGCAACCTCGACGACTTTGCAGAATCTAATTCCCAAGCAATACCCCCGTCAAGAGCACTCCTTCTCCCTTCAAGGTCGAGATCCACGCGATCCATATGTACGGCGGACTGAAATTTCTGCAAGAGACCACATGGGGACACTGCACTCGCGGGGTCGGCACCCCGCAACTGATCGATCGTCCTGCTTTGGGCACCCGTAGCCATTTGTAGGTGCGCTTCGCGGCGCATATGCCTCGGGAGGACAAAACGATTTGCGTTTGTGGACTTTCTGGGGAAAGCGCTGAACGGGTGAGCATGGAAGTCGCTGATGCGGCAATGTTGCCTACTAATCCCTCGACGGAATCAGGAATTTCCCCACGTTGCATGCTTCCGCCCTACCGGCGTCGGTGGTTTCACCGCGGAGACGTTCCCATGTCTGGGCAACGAGCACCTCAAAAGGTATCCTGGGGTTAGATCTTTTCCTCGCAGACCGGTCAACCTTGCGTGCACGCGTGCAAGACCTAGACTGACCAAGTTGATTGCAACACAGCGAATTATACCAGCAACTACATGTGGTGACCCACCGCTTAAGATTGAAAAGAAGAAAAAGACGAGGAAAAAGATAAAGCAAACAAACATGTCAACACATCAAAGACGAACATTCGTATCGGGGCGTATCACAAAACGTCATGAACCTGGCATGAACTTGAGAAAACGTGTAGGGACGTCAACGTTGAGATGGAAAAAGAGAGAGAGAGAGAGATAAACATTATTTTTTCCCCTGCCTTCCTCGTGTTGGAATTTTCGTCAACAACCTGGATACAGAAAAAGGAAAAAGGATTTTTAGACTTGTTTCCGAGCGAGAATGTCTTGTATTTCGGAGATGGTTCTAGCCGAATCAATCAATTGAGATCCACCAGGGAGAATTGCCAGACGTTGTTTCGTGGTGTTCAACATGCCCTTGACATTAGGGACGACCCGCGCAATGTAGGGGGAGATGAGAGGTTCCTGCAAGAGCGCGCGTTCAGACACATTCAGGACGAGTCAACGAGCGACGTACGTTGATGTTCAAAACAGTGGCCGCCCTCTGAAGCCACCAAAGTGCAGACTTGAAAGATTCGTCAACAGGCGGCGTCTCTCCTACAATCCCAGCGAGCTGGGAACGGACACATCAGACGCTGCACAAATAATCAGGGGCGAATTACACGTACGCGGTGCAATAATGTAAGAATAACAGCCTGAGACAGTGGTCCAGGTCCATTAAGAGGCATGACCAACTCTGGGCTAGACCGTGCCAACAGCTCTCGGAGCTGCTTGGGGTCCTGTGTGCCTAGCACCGCCAAGTAAGTGTCGTCCCATTCTTCAGACTGAACTGGGGGGGAACGCTGAGAAGCCAGAGGTGGCGGGGGTGGGGGCGGTGCAATAGGGTGCGAGGCTTGGGGAGCAGCGATGTTTGGAGAGGAGTACCACGAGCCATGGATCGGCGGTGCCTGCGTCTGCGGTGTGTAGCCGCTGAGAGACTGCGAGGCGTAAGCCGCCTGCGTGGAAGGTGGGAGGTTTGGTTGACGGTGGAGAGACTGAGAAGGTATCGAGGTAATGTTGGAGACTGGAGAGGTGGTGCTGGGCAGCCGGTGATGAAGAGTCGTCGCATTCATAGTGAGGAATTTGACCTGGTCAGAGAGAACTCTGACAGAGTGCTCGAGATCCCTTATCAGAGACTACGATGGGTTAGGAGCCATGTACGATATCAGTATAAGAGGTACGAACCTCCTGGCTCCGCGCCGCCTCTGTTTGCCATGTCATGGAATCCTTCTTCACGTTCAAGATTTCTGTCCTCATCTCACGCAGGATATCTTGGTGCATGGCCGAGGTCTGCTGAGAGTAGGCGGGTACAAATGTCTTTGAAACCGTGTCCTTGACATATCTCTCGATGAGAGGGTTTAGGTTCGTCGAGAGTATGCTTGCAAAGTGATTCGAAATGTCAGGTCTGACCAACAACTTCTCAATCTCAATGGGGAGGTTCTGACGATCGACGTGGTCAGCTCAACCGCTGTGCAACACCAAGCAACTTACGTTTTGTATGTACTCTGTCAGACCTCGTCCAACATGCTCGTTGAGCGCCGCCCGAACCTCGCTTCGCGTGATATGCTCTAGGGCAGGAAGGACCGAGCTCTGGACCTCTGCCTTGACAGCCATCTCCACCACGCGCGTGGTGTTCCTCGTGAGCTCCGTCGAGATCAACTTGAGAATCTTTTCCTGCCGATTGATGTCCTCGGCCTGCTCTTGCACCCGAGACTCGTCGAACCGTTGTTCTGATAAGCACATGGTGCATCAGGATCCGCTCGTCGACGCGCTTGGAATGACACTTACGCTGCTTGTCCATTTCCTTTGTGATCAACCGCCCAATGCGCGAGTGCAGGTTTTCCTCGCTCTTTTTGATCTCCTTGGCGACAAGCTGAGCGACGCTAGAGTCACTGATGGAACCCAAGTCGGCCTTGGCTCCCTTGTCCTTGTCTCTGCCGTCCTCTCTATCTCTGAAGGCGACGTTCTTTCCTTTGGCGCTCTTTCCCTTTGCCTCGGACCCACGCGCCTCGTCACGAGTCAACTCCGATTCAATTTCTTCAGAAGGCGGTGTCCGCAGTCTGCCGGGAGGGACGACAGCAGAGACTTGTTGCGGGGATGATGCGGGTCCACTGATGATGCTAGGTGCCTGAGGTATCTGGCGAGGTTGTTTGACATCCAGCGGTACAGACGTTGGAACCTGAGGTGGCGTATAGGGAGGGAATTTGGCAGGGGCGTTCATGAGCGCACTCTCGTACCATTCCTTGCGCACGAGAACCTGATCGACGCCGGTCGAGTGGACAGAAAAGGCAACGAGGGCGAGTTCACCTGGGGGCACTTTTGCGGCGACACAGGCGGCATGGGCTTCGTCCCCAGTAGGATCAGCATCCGCAGAGAGGATGACGAAATGGATAGTAGGCTTTGGTCCAGAGAACTCGACGACCTGTTCGAAGAAGCCACCCCGTACGAGTTCACCGGACGGCGAAGCCGAGACGTCAAACCCAATCTTCAACGCAACCAAACTGTCTCTGCGGTTGTTAGCGACCCACAAGGTGTGGATCCTTGAGTCGTAGTTGACGTGGCCAAACATGTCTGGGTCCTCCTTGGCGCCATTAACAAATCTAAAGGTGGAAAGCACGTTCTTTGTAATAACGGAGAGCAACTGGAACACAGTGCCGTTCTTGCGGCCGATGACGATGCCATCATCGATAAAGGTCAACGAGGATGGCAGATCGTCGCCACGGACGCGGTGCGTCCAGAATGGACTCTTGTCGTGAACGTTCCACAAGGTCAGAGTGGAATCCTCGGAAATGGTCGCCAACGCAAAGTGAGGAACATCAAAGTCAAACGCAACCAGGCGCTACGAGAGTGCATTAGATGGGAGGGGGGCGGTGGGAATATGTGCTTACGGAAGGAATAGAAAAAACTTGAGAGATGCGGTCGAGCCCAACTTGCGGCTGAGGTTCGCCCCTGAATGTACGCGCAGCGTCTGCCAAATCCAATAAATACATCTTTGTTTCAGAAGCCACCGCCAGGGTGTCGGCTTGTTTAGGATGCCACTTGACCGAGTGCAAAGGATCGGCGTCCGCGCTCGGCACGATGCACAGCAAAATGTGCCCACTAGACGAAACATGAGCCTGAATGGTCCTGGGAGCGCATGGACACGTACGGGACATCATCCGTGATCACCTCGGGCAATTCCCAGACGACAAAACCACCGTCGGAAGTGACCCCTGCGAGTCTGTTGCCGTAAACGGCCATATCGATGACTTGGGTTACTGGCGCAAAGACGGTAGGCAGCTGGAGAAGGGTGCGATCACCGCTGGAACGTGAGATGACACGGACACGGCCCCTGGTCATGGCATAGGCAATCCAGTGGGTCGCGCCGATGGTGGAGCCGGGCAAAAAGACGGGGTCCTGCTTGACGAGGGCGATGGCAGTCGACTTGACGCCATCCCTAGGAGCCTGAATCTCGTCGAGGGGCTGAGCGACATCAAAGACGATCGTCTGCGGCTGGGGACTGCACGCGAATGAGCTGGAGCCTGTGAGGAAAAGAGAGTGCGCACCTGGGGCTCGATTGAGGCTTGCCCTTGTTGACGGGCTTGGCGCGCGCGTCGTTCTTCCAGGTTGGGCGGGGGCCCGGGGAGCCCTCCTTGTCCCTTCTGGGGGCGATGGGTTGGGGCGAGTCGGCAGACCTGCCGTGTGGACGGGGAGGCTGCTGCTGAGGGAGCTTGGGTGGGGATGCGCGAGGGGAAGAGACGAGGGCGGGCTTTGGCGGGAGCGGCGGCGGAGGCATGGGACGGGATTGCTGTTGCGTGGACTGGTTGGGATCGAGCTGGGGATACTCGTCTGTGGTGCTGTATGGGTCGTACGAGGGGGAGGGTGGCTGAGCAGAAGGATAGGGCGCCTGGCCGCGAGTCAGCTGCTCGATGAGGTTTTCGACCGACTTTCGCTTTGGGTCGTTGAGCGATGCGAGGGACGCCGAGGTCCAAGAGTCCTCGTGGGGGCTGGAGGAGGTGGGGGGCGCGGGCTTCTTCTTTACGGGGTTTGCGTTGGACGCGAGGGCATCGAAGGGGGAGATGAACTCGAACATGGACTTGCGCGGGGACGGCGGGGAAGGCTGGGAGACGGGGAGCGGCTGGGGTGGCGGGGGCAGCTCCCTGGGAGGCTCCTGGGGGACATAGGCGTCTGCAGGGTGGTAGGGTTCGGGTGGCGGCTGCTGGACGGGGGCAGAGGGGGGCGGGAGGGGCTGGGGGTCGGGGTAGGCGGATCTCGGGGCGGTGCTGTCAAAGGGGTCAGCAAAGAAGGTATCAAAGTAGTCCCAGGAGGCCATGGGGGGAAAGGGGAGGAGGACGGGTAGAAAAGGACGGTGCCTCGTGTGCGCGGGGAGGCACGATAATCTGCGCATGGCGGCAGAGGACTCACCCGGCCATGAGCTGCTCGAGGAGGATCTTTCCCTGGGACTCGCTGGTGTTGGAGGGGGACTGGTCGGGGCGCTGGGAGGACGAGGCGGGCGGGGTGGGGATCTGGGGGTGGGGGGGCTGGACGACGG
>JBBPRK010001300.1:0-13314 GCA_038093075.1 Boletus patriciae | reverse complement strand
GGGGGACCGCATGGTAGATAAGATGAGATGAGATAATATTTTGCGTCGGGCGCTCACACGAACAGGTCACCGTATCTGTCAGCGCCCCCTCTTGACCAACGCGTTCATAGTCGCCATGGTTCTTCCCTCTCCCATCAACTTCCCCAAATGGCTCAGTGCCAACGCACACCTCCTCAAACCGCCTGTGAACAACTTTTGTCTGTACCGAGAGAAGGACTTTGTTGTCATGGCGGTTGGGGGTCCCAACGAACGGAACGACTATCACGTAAATGAGACCGAGGTCCGTTGCCATCAGTAGCCCCTGTCCCCACTCTCGTTGCTCATGTACTCGGCGCCACACACAGGAGTGGTTCTATCAGTACAAGGGGGGCATGTTGTTGAAGGTGGTCGATGGGGAGACGTTTACGGATATAAGAATTGAAGAGGGCGAGATGTTTTTGTTGTCTGGTGAGGCGGATTCTCATGCTGCGTATCGTCGCTCATGTATCGATCGGACAGCAAACACACCGCACAACCCTGTGAGATTCGCAGACACAATCGGGATTGTGATCGAAGCTACCCGCCCGGCGGGGTCGAATGGTGAGCTGGCATGATTGCATTGCCACTGGGTTTGGTCCGTTGCTGAGGGTGGTCCAGACTCACTGCAGTGGTACTGCCGGGAACCTGTTCATGCGAAGCCAACGATCATTCACAAGGAGAGTTTTCATGTGACGGATCTTGGAACGCAGTTGAAACCGGTGATCCAGCGCTGGCAGAACAGCGAGGAGCTGAGAGTCTGCAAGGAATGTGGCAAAGTTGCGCCTCCCAAGTAGATCCAAGTGTCGTCTATGTATCTAGTTAGTTCTGCGGAGCTTGAATAAACAGTGAGGCCTGAATGTCCGTTGACGCCCGCAAGTTTATAGCATCGATCTTTGCGCGGATGTCGCTGGTTTCTTTGAATACCTTCATCCACATACCCATCCCGCGATGTCATAACATGCATGAGCTCCCCACTGCGGCAACAGAGCGCGCTCATGTCCAACACCTGCTTTTCCAGGGAGACCAGCTTGCCCTCCAAGCAGAGCTCCGGACCAGCCCACTCTCCAAACACCTCCTGCACGGGCTTGCATACACCGTCGGCTCCGCACTCAGTTCAGACCCACCCACGCGCCAAGAGTGCCTTTCCGCGTTCACGGCCTCGGCCTCCAACACGGGGCTCACGGCAGGCGCAAAAGCGTGGTCAAAGCATGCTCATAGATCGAGTGATGCCGAGTCGGGCGCGGGGTGGTGGGGAGGACAGCCCAAGGGACCGGTCGCGTCGATCAACCAACGTGCGCTGGTGCTGTTCAACAGGGTGATGGATAACGCGACGTGGCGGAATCTACACTGGCTACCGCATCAGGTGCTGGTGTACGAGGTCAGGGTCGAAGAAGGATATGGAATGCGTTGGTCGCAGGATCGTGGGCAGTTGGGCGTGCACGAGGGCGAAGGCGGCGCTGGTGGATTTGTAGACACGACGTTGCGAGCGCCATGGATGTTTCGCGGATTTGTAGAACCGATGATGGAAGATGGACACGATGTTGGATGGAGGCACTGAAACATACTAACTACCCGTTCACGTTCTACGAAACGACTCGAGGGCGAGGAGGAGTGACAGGTAATATACGCGTGACAGTCGCGTGACCGAGGATCCGACCACTCCTTTACCGACAAAAATCCACAGGGCCTTTTTATTCTCCTGTTGGCCTACACCGAGTCTGCATTCAAACATGGATGGACAACGCAAAACCGGTCGTTACGCCCATGCCAGGGCCATTCTTGGCTCAGAACTCGTGAGCCGTCTTGCGGACACCAAAGTCTTGTTGGTCGGAGCGGGTGGGATTGGATGCGAACTCCGTCAGTCTTCGTTTTCACCACGACCATGCCTTTCTGACACTTCTTTGCGTGCAGTCAAGAACATCGTCTTGACAGGCTTTGGTCACATCACGCTCTTGGACTTGGATACCATAGACCTCTCCAACCTCAATAGACAGTTTCTCTTCAAGAAGAAGGATGTCAAGCAGAGCAAGGCCATGGTGAGCGCGATACTGCTTGGCTTCTCTGAGCCGTGCTCAATCGGCGCCGTATTCCAGGTGGCAGCTCAGACAGCCGGCGCCTTTAATCCAAACGTTCGTATTCAACCGATCCACGCAAATATCAAGGAGCCCCAGTTCGATGTCCAGTGGTTCCAATCCTTCGACATCGTCCTCAACGCCCTCGACAACCTCGGTGAGTAGATCCGCCCTTCGACTCCCCGACGCTACACGACTTGCTGTGAATCAGACGCGCGCCGACACGTGAACAAGATGTGCATGGCAGCGGGTATCCCGCTCGTCGAGTCGGGTACAGCCGGCTACCTCGGTCAAGTTCAGCCTCTTCTCAAGGTTCGTCCATCTTCCCGGAGCGCCCCGACTCCACCCACCTTGGTCTTAGGATCGCACGGAGTGTTTCGACTGTATACCGAAGCCAACTCCAAAGTCGTTTCCTGTTTGCACTATCCGATCGACCCCTTCGCAACCTATTCACTGTATTGTCTGGGCCAAAAGTTATCTCCTTCCGTAAGTCGAGGAGTAGGCAAAACTGTTCATTTTTACTAATCTGACGTTGATAGGCAGTTATTTGGAGAGGACGAAGACGCCGGTACCGAATTAGACGAGGCTGAGAAGCAGGGCGAAAACGGTCGGCGTCTCTCGTCATCCGGGGTCATCATGCCGACTGACGTAACACAGCGCAAGAGATCGCGGCATTGCGGAAAGAAGCTTTGGCTTACAAAGCGGTTCGCAGAGCATTGCGCTCCCCAGAGACGACTGACGACGCAGCCAAGATTGTTTTTGAAAAGGTTCGTTTCGTCGCCAGAGATACAAGTGTGGTACTGAGTGTATGACATGTACAAGGTCTTCAATGCAGATATCAAAAACCTGTTGTCTATGGCGGATATGTGGCGTTCGAGAGAAAGGCCTACACCCCTCGACTTTGATGCCATCGTGGATGGCAGTTTTGTCGTGAAAGAATCCATCAAAAGTGTAGCATCGTCCTCAAATTCCAAGGGGCAGATTAACGGTCACGCTAATGGGGGAGCCATAAGGTCGACGTCCTCGTCCAACGGAAATGGTGGATTGAAAGATCAGCGTGCGCTGACGCTTCAAGATAACCTTGCCCTTTTCGTATCAAGGTATACTCTCATCTGAAGTCATGTTCTTTCCCAGTGTTTGACCCAAGACGCCAGTACCAACTGCTTAGCATCGCGCGTGCGTGCTGGAGAGGAAACAATTTCGTTTGACAAGGATGATGATGGCACACTCGATTTCGTCACCGCTGCCTCGAATCTCCGCTCAGCCGCGTATTACATCGAACGGAAGACGCGTTGGGAAGTCAAAGGTGCTATCTCCACGAGCTGTATGGCTTGCGTTTGTTGATATGCATTAAACAGAAATGGCCGGTAACATTATCCCCGCCATCGCGACGACGAATGCTATCATATCGGGACTGATTGTTCTACAAGCGTTGCACCTCTTGCGCAAATCTTACACCTCGCTCAAGAATGTGCATGTGCAGTTCAAACCGGCCGTTCCTCTCAGCACGGTTAATCTCTGCCCTCCAAATCCTAAATGCGGAATCTGCAGAGATACATACGCAAAAGTGCAGTGCGATCCTTTGCGTGTCACGCTCGGCGAATTGGTAGACGGCATTCTTGGGGACGGGGAGGGAGAGGAGGGAGGAACCGGGAAACGAGAAGTGAGTGTATACGAGGAAAAACGCGTGCTGAGCGACCCAGACTGGGACGACAACGACGATCGAACGTTGGAGAGCCTAGGCGTGACGAGGGGCAAGTTTTTGACGATCGTCGACGAGGAAGGGGAGTGGGGGACGATCGCAGTGGCCATGTGCGAGCTTCCGTGAGTGTGGTTTGATGTTCGGGGTCGCGTTTTCGACTTTTTGGTGACCGGGCTTGGCTCTGTGACAGACCGAATCATCCGACCGATGGACCGGCGTTGATATTGCCGTCGTCGTTACCGAAGCCGTCCTTCCATCCTCGACCGTCTACACCTGTTGCTGCGCCATCGGCGCGGAAGCGGTCCGCACCCGACGATGATGTCGCCGATGTCGAGCCTTTGGCCAAGAGAGCAAAGACCAACGGAGCGTCGTCGTCGTCGCTCGAGTTCGGGAGTCCGAGCAAGAAGAGAAGGCTGGAGGAGGACGGGCTGGTCATGTTGGACAGCGCCACGGACAAGATCGAGAGTGATGATGTCATCGAGATAGATTGAGAGTTAGACCTCACCTCTTGTCGTCGTGTGCGTCTTGTTGCCGTCATGCTAACATTGCTATCTGGTGTATCGGGGATTTTGCGGAGGATGAGGTTTGTTGGCTTGGTTTTTCTCGTTGCAGGGATTCTGGTCTTTGGTTGACCTGACGGGATGATCGGAAGCTCGTCAGGTCGGGAATCGGACGAGGCGGAGTGTGAAGGTGCGCTCCCTTACCCCGCGTGCGCACATACATGCAAGCAGAAGCTTCAAGACTATGCTGTGTCTGTGTACGAATATATTCACCTTCGTCCACCCCGCCGTCCAAGGACTCAGCGTTTGCGTGCGAGCAAGTTGCAGACGCGTACTCACTCGCTTGCTCAACCTTTCCCCGCCGTTGCTCCCACATGAGCATGTGCACTCGCTCACCCATGAACCCACCCTTTGCACACCCTCACATCGTCCGTACCACTAATCGGAACTCTCATGTATCTACACATCACGTTCGAGTGACATACCAATAAGTACAATTCCTGTCTATTCCCGTCCGTTCCGTTTGAATCAGTGTTGCTGAAAGTTATGCTACCGCACCAGGCACAGCCCGGTCAAAAATTTGGCGGGCTATTGATGAACATCCCCGTCGGCGCGTGACTCGGGGTATCAGTATCACATGCATCATGCATCATGTGCCCACCCAAACTGATCGGTCCTGTCGGTGGCGTACTCGTCATGATCCGACCAGAGATAGACTTCATGCCTATCATGCTAGCGTGCATCGCCTCTCGGATCAGCCACTCGGACGAACGCGCTCAAGGTGTTGACCTCCTCCGAGTTCCGAACGCGAACCCTTTCGTTCCACGTGAAACGTCTCCCTCAGAGGAACGAGAGCTCAGATCATTGGATCAGTGGGGCGGTCGTTGTACGGCCCATCACTTGTTCCGTGGGGCTCTCACAGTAGAGTATCTGATCAATCCTTTTGGCGATGGTGCGACTGGTGCGAGCTACTATTAGCACTCTAGGTGATGGGCCGGTTTCGTGGTAATTAACCCGAGATATTTCATCGCAAAGATGCGGGTCCTTCCACAATCGCAAGTTTTCGGAGATGAAGTTGCACAGATGACGATCGATCCTCCCGCGGTGAGCCTCACAATGCAATTGCGAAAGAAACCGATAGTCCGGGGTATGGAACGCATTAGGATACGTACACAAACGTTTGAAGTGGAGGGGAGAAGGCTTACCCAGGCAAGCTCGAGGCGAGCGTGTTGTACAGATACCCCTTCAAGTTTCAACTTCCGACAGGTCCCCCCAAACACACACCCCTTGGGATAGGCCGTGACATGACTTTGGGCTCATCTAATTACGATGCGCCCACGATGCGCCCACAATGGATCAACGACGTTGACACTCTGGGCCGCCACGACAATCATGTTACCTACCATACCAGCGTGCATTTCTTCCATCGGGAAGCCTCGGTCACGCCGCGACGAACGCGTTCAAGTCATAGACCAATGACCTCCTCCCGGCGTGAATCCTTTCGGATGAACGTGCAGAGCGATAAGATGGATGCTCAGATTATTGGGTCCGCGGCGGGCGTTGTACCGCTCATCACTTGCTGACTGGCTCCGTGGAGCCTGGACTCTCACGGTGGAGTATCCGACTAATCCTTTTGATGATGGGCGGGCTATTAGCACTTCAAGTGATGGACTGGTTTCGTGGTAATTATCCCGGGGTGTTGCACAGACGCGGTGATCCTCTTGCATTGCTCGGGGAACCGATGTCCGGGTCGACCGGTGCACTTGAAATGATTGATTGGAACGAACTAACCTGCCCTCTCCTCATATTCAGCCCCTCTTTCTGCTCAACATCATGATCTCCGTCGACCAAGCATTCAAGGGATGGCACCCCGGTGAACAGGCCATCCAAGGATTGATGTGCCTCCCAGAGCGTGTGTCCATCGGTGCGATCGTCAACAAACTCCCCAATCAGCATCGCATATTCCATAGCACCCGTCTACACTACGTCTCGATCACTACCCTGGACGACGAGGGACGACCCTGGGCGTCCATCCTTTGTTCGTCTCAGGGTACACCGGGATTCATCCGTTCCCCGTCGAACACCGCGCTTCATATCCATGCACGTGTGTGGCCTGGCGATCCTATTTCCACCACCATTGCCCATCTTGATGGTCTGGAGGATGAGCCATTTGCATCGGGGCTCGGTCTCGAGCCGAGTACGCGTCGAAGGAACAAGTTCTCTGGCCGAGTGTCGCATGCCGGTTTTGATGGCGGCGATCTGACACTCGAGTTGTCGGTCTCCCACGCATTGGGGTGCGTCCTCGTCTGACGCACCGGCAACTTTAATTGACGTGCCGCGGCCGTTGATGACGCGTAGGTTGTGTCCAAAGTATATCAAAGTGAGAGACCTCGAGCCGAACCCGAACGTTGCGCCGCGCGTCGTTCACGACCAGTGGCACCTAGTGCAAGGGACGAGACTACCAGACGATGTCATTCAGTTCATTCATCTGGCCGACATGGCCTTTCTAGCTACATCTTATGTCGCCAGGCCCGAGGACGCGGACGTTCACCCATCACGTGTTGCTACCAACCACCGCGGAGGGAGACCGGGCTTCGTTCGTGTGCGCCCAGGGGACGGGAGAACTCTCGTGCTCCCAAACTATAGTGGTACATATTCCCAGCGGTCTATTTTCTTGTGCATCGTCCTCACGCTAGTTCTTTCAGGCAATCGCATGATGAACTCTCTAGGAAACATCTTCATTACCCCATTGGCAGGGATTGTGTTCCCTTCTTTCTCCGCCGGTGCAGTTCTCTACGTGACCGGGAAAGCCGAGACGCTGTTCGGAGATGCAGCGAGAAAACTCATGCCTCGTGTGAGCGCCGTCACCACCATCTACGTAACGGGCTTTTCCTTTGTCGAGAATGCGATGCCCATACGCGAAACGCCTGGCACGGTGGAGGACAGTCCGTACAGTCCTCCCATCTGCTACCTGGCAGAGGAGAAATCGTCGGAAGCTCCGTACGAGGAAGTCGCTTTGTCACTTGTCAAGACGCGCACGCACAACGACACGTTGGCGACGTTCACGTTCGAAGCGTCGCGTCCCGTGCAAATACGGGCGAGTCAGAACGCCGTTCTTGACCTCTCCCACTTTGTCCGACAACGCGCTCGTGAACTCGTGAACTGGACGCCTAATGCCGCTGCCGAGAGTGACGATTGCGTACGTACCTGGACCGTGTCCGTCCCACCCACCCCGGTATCCTCAGCTACATTTTCACTCACGATCCGATCGATTAAACATGGACTCATCACGCCAATTCTCCATCGGCTCGCGCACAAGGTGGATCTGAATCGCGAGGGCAAGGCCATCGACGTTTCATCTCTGGGAATTGTCGCACGGCTGCGCGGCGTGGGGGGGACTCTTCCAGTGCCAGAGCCCGTTGCGGCATGCGATGGGGGCCGTCGCTTACTCTGGATCGCGGGAGGAATTGGGCTGACGCCTTTCCTCGGCCTGACCGGCCATGTCGTCAATCTTGCACGGCGCACGCACGGCGTCTGGGACGTTGTCCTCGTCGTTTCGTCCCGCGAGCCAGAGGTGATGTTGTCCCTCGTGCATGAAGCCTACGTGGGCCGGGAGGACGTTTCCGACCCCGGAGTGGGCGATCATGATGGCAGTGATCGTCCTCCGGTCGATTTGACGTTTACGATTCATCTCTTCACCGATCGTGCTCCCGCGAGCCCACCACACTTGCCGGATTCTGTGTCGGTGACGGTGCACGAGGGGCGCATCGATGACAATGGGGTGTTCTTTGAGAGCGTGGGTGCGCGTGAGCGGGATTCGCACATTTGTGGACCCCTGCCCTTTGTGCTCAATGCAATGAAGTCACTTACCGCGGCTGGGGTGGATCCAGAGAACGTACTCAGAGAGCGATTCACATATTAGGGAAGTTGTATAGGTTGAGCGATCGGAAACTCGTTACGTACGTTTGAACAATAGCAGTAATGAACTCACGCTCGCACATGTCCGCGGAAGTATTTCAAGATCATTATCGTCCGACTCAGCGAGGCGTTCAGACGAGCTGACAACGTTTCGTTTCTTCCACTCCAAGGTTTAAACACACGCGTTTATAATCCATCAACCCAACGACGGAGTTCGATCAGCCCCAACCCTGTGGAGAAAGAAGTCACGTTCAGACAGTTCTATTTCTCGGGAGAAACACTAGGACCTACTCTATGGCGACCTCAGGGGGGTCGCGCGCCGACAGACAAAGTACCTGCTTTGGTTTTCTGAACAGCATCCAGTTGGTCCATTTTCTCCATCCAAAGAAGAAGACGGGGGCTTAGTAATTCCCTCTCTGGTATGGCCTTGAGATCCGCCAAAAGCGGGAAGAGGAAAAAGTCAGCCCAAGTCAGTTTCTCGCCAAAAACGTATCCCTCTGGGGACATGTTGTCCTCGGCCGTCTTCAGGAATTTACGGAGTTGATCGACGCCATCTGCGATGTTGCGGCGGATCTCATCATTGGAGAGTCTGCCCTCGTCGGTGGCTGCGACGCGAGGCTTGACGACGCCCTTTTCCACAGCTGGAAAGCCTGTGAAAAGTGGAGCATCAGAAACCATCAAAATCCCGCAGCGATCCGAAACGTGCGCACGCGCGTCCGTTATCGGCATCTATGTACCCACCGTGAGCGCCTATGAAGCTGACGAACTCCCACATCTGCTCAGCGATCAGTGCGTGTCCGTCTCCGTCGGCAATATTGAGAGTGGGCTCTGGTGCGAAGCGATCGATGTAACGCGCGATCGCCTGAGACTCTCTCAGTTTGAGGTCGACTTTCTTGCCGTCGATCTCGTGAATGATGAGTGTGGGCAGGAATCCGAACGGATGGTTCTCGTAGGCGGTGTCCGAGTGAGGTGCGACACGGACCTGGTTAAAGGCAATGTTTTTGTAGGCGAGTGCGAGTGTAATGGAGCGAGTAAATGTGCTGAAGGGAGTACCGATGATGGTGAACGGGGGAGACGCCATGGCTAACGGTGAGAGGAGGGGAGATCAAACTGCCTCGGCGATGTGGGGATGGGTTCGGATTGCACGCTGGCGTATACGTGGGAATGAAAATTGAACACTGCAATTCACGAGATCAATTCCTGTTTGGGAAGGTGTTGTGGTTCACGAGCGGGTCAACATAGTACACACTGAAGAAAGCACATGAGATCGCACGTTCGACAGACGCCAGCGAATATGCTTGCCTTTAGGCTTTCAAGACCTCAGATTTGCTCAGTTTCTCGTAAGGGCATGAGGCCGGCCCATTTTCGTCCAGCAGGAAGTACTGCTCGGACTCGCGGGACGCAGCATCACCATAGTTCTTGAGCTCAGGGCTCACAGGAATGGGATCGTCCCCAAGGAGGAAACGAACGTTGGCGAGTGCTCCAGCGCACTTCGCATAATGCTGAACAGAATGTCAAAGATCCACTCGGGTTGGAACACAATGGTGAGGCCGGGTGCGAGCGACGACTTGGTGCGCAGGCGTCTGGATCTGGGCGAAGAGTGGCTCCCGCCAGAGCAAAGGCACCATTTGTCGGTGTCGATGTCACGAGGCACACTCGCGTGACATCTAATTTGGCTAGGGGACCGTTGAGCAGCTCCCATGGCCAGAACAGTCTGTTGTGCTCTTCCGAGTCAACCGTCCTCCGATGTGGCATCTTCTTCACAAACAAGACCAAGTGCTTGTGGCAAGTACGCGATCAGCGCAATGGCCAGAAACCGGATGTGGCGGGGGCCGGAGAGGTTGAACCGATGACCAAGTGCAGTTGATCATCAGTTTTGATGCCCTTGGTGGCGGAGCGACTTCCCGCACGGACGGATTTAGTTGTTTTCCGAAAAATCCTACTGACACATGGCTCTAGGTCATGCTGGTCAGTCATCACCGCGCTCTGCGGGGTAGAAAAACTCAAGCTAAGCATCGGATCAGCAAACTTCCTCCGGGATGGTTACATGAGCTTTAACTCGAACCAGGGCAAGCGTCCCACTGACTTCTGGTTAGCCCAAGACATGCTCGACTTGGAGGTTCAACGCCCCACAACGATGATATACCATCTGGGTCGGCGAGTAAGACTTTAAGCTCCCCAGGAAGTTCGAAAGTGGATGCTGCTCTGAGTTATTGACAATCAGTACGTGATGTGGAACGGTGTTTCTCAGGCTGACCAAAAGCACGGCACCTGATCTACAGCTTTGTCCAGCACATAGCATCGTCAACGGGTGGCTCGGGATCTTCCGGCTTCATCACGGGAATCTAGGTTTTCTGATAAGGCATTATAATTCCATGCTAAGTGAAGAAACTAGAGAACCTTGAAATAATAATGACCTGTGTGGGCAATTTCTTATATTCTATTTCCGGGCTAGGTTCGGCGGCCCACATGCATACAACGGTCAGCAACGCCACACGTCACCCAACACACTAAATATGACCAAGGTGTGTCTGTCACGTCAAAGATGGTAAGTTGTGAGGTCAATTACAATGGGTTGATCCTCCGGGCCACGACTCTTGGGCCATCATTAGTGTCCCACGTCACACAGAGCTCGACACATTGCCATGGTGTATTCTGGTGGGTCCCTGATGGCAAGCGGTGAAAACGATTCTATTGGTAGGTTCGCGGGCAAAGATGGGTCAGGGTGACAACTTTGGGTAGTTAGTGAATTACTGGTACATGCGGCACACTGCAATAATACCGAAACTCGCCCGAAATTCCAACTATGGCGTGACAAGATGGCAAGTCGCGAAAGCGATTCTATTGCTAGATTCGCGGGCAAAGGTGTGTCACAGCTATTGTTTTGAGCAATTGATGAAATGCTGGTGCGCACGGAACATTGTAACAACACCGATACCTGTCGGAAATAAGGACCAGCATGATAAACTCAGGCGAATGTCCATCCATCAAATAGAACTTGCCCATATGCGACATTGTTGCTCTGGTGAGCAAATACTATCTGGATTGTTGTCAGTCACAGTGGATTTCAGTGCGTTGACTGTCACGAAATTGGGCCATCTAGGCTTCATGGATAATACAGTGAGCAGGCTCCGCATGTGGGCCTACGAGGGTCAATGTCATTCGGGTTCAGTTTGGTTTATACTACGTATTCTCGAGTCTTTACTGCCCACTCGTGCCATCAGTGGGGACTCTGCGCCTCTTCAACGACTTCGCCACTGACTTGCTGGCTGCGCAATCAGGCTTGAGGACAAAGGCGAACATGGGACCAAAGACTGCTCTGGGGACTCCAATGAGTAACTACGATCTCATAACTTGGCTGTACGACTTACCTGTTCCACCACAACAACAGCTCTTGAACGAACTTATGCTCGACCTCAGTGGTCGTCTCCTCGAACCACTCCACGATCGCATTATAGAATTCCTGCATGTCGAACACACCGTCCACAAGGGCCCACGTCCCACATGAGGACAGGGCAAATCGAAGCTAGATTCAAGTTTTACAGTATGAGCGTCCGACAGTTGCAATGGACAGCGAGTCGGCGACGTACCTGACAAGCTGCATAGGCTATAGCACGCGGCTGAACAGTCTTCATGCCTATTAAGTTAGCGATGTTTGGCCGCGTCCGCCTGTCACCACGACCACGTTTCCTGGATGACATGGAGTTATGGACCTCGTTTTCCAAGGGTTCCGTGGATGTCGGGGATATGAATATCGCTTTGAAGGCCTGGGGAGTGAAATAAGCGATGGCTCCACGTCTTCGAGTTATAGGCCTACCCTGACCAACATTGGGCCCTTGAACAAACCCAAGGACGGGTTCTCCCGATCGAATTGGTCATCAGGATATAAAAACACTGGCCATGAATGTGCAGTCACGAGAAATTCTGGATGAAAATCTCGGATATTGTTCTGATGGCTATGTCACAAAGATTGTTAGTTTGGGAACGTATAGGCGACAAGCACGCTTACGAGGGATTGGTCCAGTCGTAGTCGACAGGACACAGAAGTTTACCTGTGGCATCGTTGTAGAACCCTCTCCCGCTCTTATCAGCGATCGAGAGAGGAGGATCCGGCTTCGGCGTGCCTTCCATGAGCCAATGGACGATCAGGACTTTCAGCTTGTGGGTATCCTCATTGCGAGCACAGTCCGCTCCTTTCCCGATCTAACCTCGCATGACCAACCACGATGAAGCAGGAGTAGAGGATCTACGTACCTGTTGGAGAGCATCCTTGAGCTGCGCGACAGGGACCTCACGAATAGAGGGTATCCATCGTAGAAATTCTTTGTACGCCTTATACAAACGATTCTCCCTATGGAGGGACGTCAGCAACACAGATAAGTGGTGATGTACACCACGCACTTGTTGGTGTGGTTGACAGTGATGCCCGTGTTGGCAGCGTTGGCTCGACGGTCTGCCTCTGCTAACATGTCGTCGGCCATATCATAGAGCGACACAAGGCGTCTGATAAGACGACCTTTGGAGTGAAAATATCCTGGCCCGCTACAAGAGAAATCAATAAAGAACGGGCACTTGGCGGTCAAGTGATGGATGCTCAACGTTTTACCAGAACAAATGTTTCCCCCACTACTTTGCAGGACACGAACGTTGTCTTCCAAGGAAGAGATTCGCGACATCATTGAAGGGGGGTCTGGGTTCTGGGTGGCGGTATTGGTATTTGGGGCAGACGTCTCTGCGTTGGACATGTTTGCAACAGGCTACAATCAGACAGAGTCGAGGACAAGGACCGGTGAAAGGGGCACACACGATCGATGCTCTAAGAAGAAAACGGGAAGCGACGATTTGTCGGGCTAGGTCGGCAAGCTCTTACCATTTGTTGGAGACATGACAATAGTCAAACCAAAAAAGAATTCGCCCTCCCCGAGAGGTCGCTTAAGTCAGGGATTGGGGGGTTGGGAGACAATGCTCGCGCGTCCTATTACGTCGCTCTCCCCGAGAGGCTGTATCGGCGGTCAGGGAGTGGAGGGGTTGGGAGATATTGTGCTCCGAGTCGCTCACCCTTATTACATCACTCTCCCCGAGAGGCTACGGCTGAGGTCAGGGA
>JBBPRK010001299.1:0-13342 GCA_038093075.1 Boletus patriciae | reverse complement strand
GCACTTGGAGACGAGGGCGAAGAAACGAGTCGAGATACTTCTGGTTCAAGCCAAACCCCTTGTGAATGTATGCGTCCCGGTCTTTCCCAAGACCCTTCAGTGCATGGATGATTATAACGGCGAGTCCCAAGCGAGCCCGGGATATACTCGATGCCTTTCCGAGAAAAAATTGGCCCGTGACGGATGGCAACCTAATCATCTGGCCCAAGACGATCAATCAGCAACGTGGAAAGTACTTTAGAAGTAGTAACATACCCTTCACACCCAGGCAGTCCATGGCTGTCGAATGGGTCACAGATCTCTCCCGAACAGCAATAAAATTGTTTTCAGAAGTGCAGAAAACCCTGGAAGCGCTTCGCTCAACAAAAAACCGACCCACAACCATCACCCTTGAAGCGTGCGTATCCCGCCAATCCGAGCACGAAACACGTCGTCCTTCAACCTCACCGACGTACGCTCCTCCCACGTCACATTGCTCGAGAAACCCTCGCCATCGGTGCTCAACGATTGTTTTGTGCACGCCGTGCCCACAGGACGTGCAACCATCGTCCTCTGGGGTGGGTGAGAGAGAGGACCCGAGACGATACTCGAAGATGTACACTTCACCGCTCCCTTATCGCCGACCGTGACATCTTTGGTGGGCCCTGGAGCAGCCTCCATCGTGGGTATAGGTAGAGACGCAACCTGAGGGACAGTTGCTTCTTTGACGACATCGGCTCGCTCGTCCCCTTCGGCATATCTGCTCTTCCTATCCGTTGGCCACCTCATCGCGCATCCGCCCCAGGTATGAGATCTGCGGAGGTAGCAACAGATAATACCAGCTCTTCCTTGCACACCCCCCGACGTCGGAGGCGGCGGCGTGCCTGGTCCAGTCGCCAGACCAGCAGATGCTGGGCTCGAAGAAGGGGGAAACGGCGGCAACGTCGACGTTTTCGCTCCCAGAGGACGGGCGTCCAAGCAACGGGGACGTCGCGGGTGCTGGCGATCCCGCGCGTCAACGGCTGAATGCAAGGCCTACAGGACGTGAAGTTGGTGGCGATGCGATGCGGACAAAGAGAGGCGTGAACGGGCACGTGGGAAGGGAGGCGTCACGCGCGCGATGGGAGTCGGTGATAGGCGCCATGGGAAGCGGTATGGTGAGAGGGAAGGTGGCGGCAAGCGATCTTGGATGGGCGGTGCACTTGGTTCGGCAGAAACGGGGCGCGACGTTGTGAACGGCGGTGGGGAAGCTTCGGATGGTGGTGGACCAAAGATTACTTCATAGACGGGCGTCGAGGGAAATCGGATGCGTTGTACTCTGCTTTGTCCGGATCGATGTGACCGTTTGCATTGCCAGAAGGTTCCTTGATGTCTGGAGCGGCAATTCTGTTCTGCGTGCCTGATGGGGCAACTATTCTATCAGCCGTGGCCCTATCTCGCATGATGTTGCGCTTTTGGAAGTGGAGGACTCGGTATGAGGATGGGGCAGAAGGATGCGAGGGGGAAGGGGGAGTCAACTTCTTCGCGAGGACCTTCTCTTCTGAAACGCGACGGGCTGGTGGCTGGGGAAAACCAGTAAGGTTGTAGTTGGGAGGAGGCTGCTGGGGAGAGAGAGGTGGTCTGGGCGAGTGGGCGTGGTATGGAGGCTGGTGAAAAGCGGCGGCTTGGTTGTCCAAGGTCCTTGCCATCTGTTGTAATATAAAGGAAGGGTAATTAGCGGCACGTGGAGGTGACACTTGACGCGGCGCACATTGGTGGGCAGATTCAGATCGATGCGACGTGGACGAGGAGGTGTGTCCGGACGTGTGATGGATGGGACTCGCAGGGTGAGCAGAGGAGGCGGTTGGTCGGGCCGCCGGTCCGCACAGCTTATTCGATGTCCCACGGCCCGTGCCACCCAGTGAGCAGCATCAGCTTGCATGGTCAACGCTGTCGAAGGAAAGAGTGTCGGTGACAGCATATAAAGCAAATCTGCGCCCTCCCCTCTCTTATCGAGAACATCATGAACATCAAATCCCCTGCTGCTCTCTCTCTCGCTTCCTCTGCTGCGCCCCTCGTCCCGTGTCCGCTCCCATATGATCTATGTTAAACAGGTGCGTTCCCTCCAACCACTATTCGACTTTGTACCCACAACTTATCACCGAGCTGCAACGTGTTTTCAGTTACGTGTTATGTTGCTCAAGGTTTCGTTTTTGGGGTGGCCATCGCTGCGTCGCCCCGTGTGCAATGCCGGCTTGGGAACTTGTATGCCAGCGTCTGCTACTATGGCACTCATCGCCCAAATCCCATCCGTGGTTTGCTGGTAAGCATTTCGCTTGTCCCCGCTAAATCCAACTCACACTCTATTTCCACTAGCGGCTGATTGTCCCGAATTCGACACGTGTTTTGTGTGTTGTATTACTTGATTTCTGTACAACGAGAACATACTTGTATGTGTTCATGATCAAATGTCCAGTTGGTTTTTGCGTGCCACCTTTCGAAGATGGTATACCTCGCAAGCTAACCAATCTTTGCTCTTTCGCCAGACGCGTGTGTGTACACGTTGTACTCACAGCTGTTCTGCTCCCTCGACGGTCGCATTCACTTGGATCCACCCCCTGGAACGATTTAGTGTAATCCCTCCTATGCCACGAGCCAACAATGTAAATTGTTCCGTCACTCGGCACGAACGTACGTTCACTGTCTTCTGATCTCCAGTGCTTTCCGCAGTTTACAGATGCAGTACGAGAGATGTCGTGGAGGTTCCTTCTGACATCTTCGATATTTCTCTCCTTTAATGCGAACCGCAAGCGGAGGATCGAGGTAGGATGGTAGGTTGCGTAAGCAACGTGAGTGCGCTGTTCATGAACAATATTGTAGGGGCACAGTGGTTTTTTTTTGCACCCAAGAGCAGAGCAAGGGTGAGGACCACGAGAGAAGTCGATAGCGTGAAGCGCATCACGGGCAGACGTCAGGCGTGGACCAGCTGCTAAACAGAAAAGTATGAGGGATGATACTTTATATTCGCCCGAATGATAGGGACGCAGTCGGTCGATGTTATCTGTACTGCGAAATGAACATTGTGCTACACGGCCCCATCAGAGTACCTTCTATACGAAAGTTCGGGTGATGGTTTCGAGTCTCAAAAAAAAACAGAAAAGGCTGAGAGACAAGGGCGACGAAAAGAGTCGGGATATGAATGATTATAACCGCGAGTTCCATGCGATACACTGATGCCTTTCCAAAGACCATGCAACCTAATCATCTGGCCCAAGTCGATCAATCGACGACGTAGAGAGTGCTTTAGGAGTACATACCACTCACACTCAAAGCGCCCATGACTCTCGAGTGGGTCACAGACCCCTCTCGAACAGCAATAGAATTTGAACGTTGTCTTCAAAACTTGTCGAATGCCGCGCAGCCGGCAGAAAACCATTTCACTTAACAGAACACCGATCCGCGCCTAAAACGCGTTCAATTCCTTCAATCTCACCGACACATTCCACGTACGCTCCTTCCACGTTACATCGCTCGCGAAACCTTCATCCTCGATGATCGGCGATTGTTTTGTGTTCGCCGCCTCTGAGCGGGTGGAGGGAGATGGTCCGGGACGAGAGTCGCAGAGGGACCATTCATCGTTCCATCATCGCCGACTGTGACATCTTTGGCGGGCCCTGGAGCAGCCTCCGTCGTGGGTGTGGCTGACTCAACCTGACAGACAGTTCCTTCTTTAACGGCATCAGCTACATATCCTCTTCAGAGATCGGATCAGTAGCGGTAGCATCAGTTAACACCAGCTCTTCCTCGTAGATCCGCGACGTCGGACACGGCGATAAGGACCGTCTGCCTCGGAGGCGGCGGCGCGCCCGGTCCAGTCACTGGACCAGGTGATGCTAGCCTCGAACAAGGGGACAATGGCGACGACATCGACGTTTTACCCCCGCGTATGCCATGCAAAAGATCGGCATCCAAGCGACGGGAACGCCGCGGGTGCCGGCGATTCCGCGGGTGAACGGTTGGATGCAGGTCTCGCAGGGCGTGAAGTTGGCGACGATGTGGAAAAAGAGGGGTGTGGACGGGGACGTAGGACGGGAGAGATCGCGCAGGGAGGGTGGCGACAGGTAATCTTGGATGGGTGGTGCACTCGGCCCAGCAGTAATGGAGTGCAACATTGTGAAGGGCGGTGCGGAAGCCTCGGATGGTAGTGGACCATTATTTCATTGGTGAGCGTTGGGGGGGGGGATCGGAGGCATTGCACCCTGCTTTGTCCGGATCGATGTGACCGTTCGAATTGACAGGGGACTTCTTGATGTCTGAGCGGCGATTCCGTTCTGCGTGCCTGATGGGGGGAACAACTGTATCGGTCGTGGCCCTACCGCAGGCGACATTGCGCTTTGAAAGCGGGGTCGGATCGAGTGCATCTACACGGGAGGTGGACGACTCGGTATGAGGATGGGGCAGAAGGATGGGAAGAGGGAGGAGGCACCTTCTTCGCGATATCCTTCTCTTTAGTATTCCCTCCATGTTCCCCAACTGACAGCCAATGCACTAGCTGCCTACCTGAGCCCCCATCGCCGTGAGGGGGACCGGAGGCTTCTCGAAACCTGAAGGCAAGGTCGTGACTTGCAGGGCGATTTCCCGTACTCGTGGTAGTCATCTGTGAAGCCGTCTCCTGAGTGTCGCCATCGATAAGGGGTTTGGGAGGCGGTTAACTTCCTCCTCCCGTGTCCGCTCCACAATCCCTACGTGCACAAATACCCATAATGAATACGTACTTCGAAGCCTCGTCAAACAATTCGACGTACATAGGGGATACGGCGAGTGTTGTGTCCAAACGTGAATGACGCAGGTGACGATATGAAATTGAGAGGAAGTCTGGAGGAGGGCCAACAGCAGGCACGGATTACAACACGCCTGCAAGAAATCAGACGCCAGAGTCGAATGAGTGAAGATCATATCTTCACTCGAAGTTCTGGCTCACACGTCGAGCTCCAATGGAACGGTGCTCTAGTCATCTTGTAAGTTCAATGCATGGATGTGACGAAGCGGAGGGTAATTTACCGTCGAGCACTGGCACGACTTTTCGTCCATGCTCTATCTGCCGATCGGTGAAATATGATACGCCCCGGAATAGCCTTGACTCGGGGCTCCGGTTGGGTTGCCAAAGAACGTCGTCGCATTGGACTCGGTTGTGTTCGGCATAATATTCTTGTACTGGATCGGTGGATGGAGAACTTGAAACTTCGAAAGTAGCACCGCCACCTAGAGTCCATGATGTTCTGTTCTCACTCATCGTATAACAGCTTCACTTGTGGCATATAGATATACCACTAATCCAGCGAAAGCATGGATACTTCTCGTACGTTCGTTTGTCTTTGTGCCGTGATACTCGGTGGAAGAAAACCACTGGCAAAAACGACTCGACCATTCGGTCATGAATCCGGCCCGGTTCGGTGCCTGTTGCAACCTCATTGCGACCTCATGTTGGCTCCCAGGACACACATCCCACGTCCCCAGCTACAACCTGCCCACAAACTATCTGTTCTCACCCAACTTCTAGCTTCACCTATAGCAAAAACTACTAATTCAGTCAAAGCATGGATACAAAAATGTACGTACATTAGCTTCCTTCATAATTTCCCCACTGGCGGGCGTGGCTGACAGAGGTTCTAGGGCAAAAATCATCACCATCAAAGGTGGATTGTCCCGCTCGTCCTTGCGTGTTTCCGCGATTTGACACTTTTTGAGACATCGAACTTCGCACTCAAGCGAAGCCTAAACTCGGGGCCCCGAAGCAATACCACATCCAGTTTTCCGTAGGCGATACGCTCAAGTCGACGAAGACCGCGAGGAAGAAAAAGAATTGGATTTCTTGGGATGACGTTCTCTATTTGTGAGTACATATGCATCGCTCTACAACATCGAACTGACTCTTGTTAGTGACGGGGATGATCGTACCGTCTTTCTCGCAACGGTCTACAAGAAGTATGACGTTCCAGTTCCCTTCAAGCCAAACGAAGTTGTTGTTGGAAGTATCACGGATACCATCGGCGGGATGTCGGGAAAGTGCAGGAATGGCGGTATGAATACAACAATGCCATGTTTTGCTGACGCGATCTCTTCCGATCAGTGCTCGAAGTGCCTCTTGGCGGAGATACTTCCGATCCGCTTGAACCCTCTGAGATTACGATCAAGTTTGCGCTCAGCGTCGAGGCACATGGGGACAACAATGCAAACGAACTTCAAGCTGCCGATGCTGTCAAACGGGTGACGAAAACAGTCAGTTCATCACGCCGCACGCCGCAAATCGTTGGACGGATGCGTTCCGCGATCGGCATTGGCACAAAAGTCGCGGCAGAGGTTCAGACGTTCGAGAATACATGGAACGTTCTATTGAAAAGGATGGCTCTTTTTAACAAGATCGTGGCTGGAGTTGCAGAGGTATCTGGTATTCGGCATCTTGCTCCCTCTCTGTCTGAATGTCGCATAGATTCACCCGTATACGTCGTTGGCCTGGTCTGTGATATCGGCCGCGAACCAGGTCTGTGTGTTCACTGTTGTTCGACATTCTCACTGGCGCTAATCGCGTTTTTTTGCCACTCAGGTACTCGTAAATCAGCAGAATCGCGACGACAGGGTCATTCGCCTATCGGGAACTATGAGCGACGTCTTTTCGTTCGTCGAGGACGCCGGGCCCTTGAAGGCTGTCGAGGCGCACAAGGAGCCCATGAAACTTCTGCTCCAACAAGTTACAGAGTGTGGGTACTTCATCGCTGAATACGCCAAGCAAAACAACTTTTGTTAGTCGTCGTTCCCTCACAATATCCATCACTGATCTCCATATCAGGGATTCGAACGGCGAAATATACACTCACGGATATCGATGGAAGGATCACGGAATATGAGAACAAGCTGCGAGAGCTGAAAACCGCATTCTTGGAAGGGGTTACACTACAGTTGGGTGTCACTGTATTTCGTATGATGAATGTCGTGCAAAATATCGGTATGTTCTACTTGTTGAGAATGTGTCAGGATGCTGATGGATGCGGGGTACAGAGGAATCTATTGCCCTGGGCGACATGCCCTATGCTGATGGCGCTAGATACGTGGAGGAGAAGGGGTGCCTTCCGGGGACCCGCGAGGGTGTGATCCGAGAGATTTGCGACATTCTCAATGATCCCGCCGAGAATGCCCCTCGGGTGTGCCTCCTTACCGCAGTTGCAGGATCGGGCAAGTCCGCCGTCGCCCACTCGATCGCACGACTGTACGACGGACAACAGAGACTGGGCTCGTCGTATTGCTTCCTTCGCAGTGACGTCGCGAAGCGTAACCCACAAAATATATTCAGCACCATCTCGAGGGACCTCTCCGACCACGACCCGCAATTCAAGTCCGCACTTTGGCGGGTCGTGAAGGACAATCGAGCGTTACGCACCTCGGTATCACCCTCAGAGCAAGTTAAGCAGTTTATCATTGGGCCCAGCAAGAATATCGACTCCGTCGGCCCTTTGATCGTCGTAGTGGATGCCGTTGATGAGAGCGGCGAAACTGGAGATCGCCGACAACTTCTAGACGTCCTCTCACAGCATATCACCGAACGTCAACTTCCAGCCAACCTTCGCTTCCTCATCACAGCTCGGCCTGAAACGGACATCCTGGATGCGCTCCCGGCTGGTCCACAAATCGTTCGTATACATCTCGGTGATGTCCCACAGGCCATGATTAATGAGGACATTGGCAAGTTTGTCCGTCACTCCCTCCGTCGATACCCCGAACTCGAATCTTCTTGGCCGAATGAGGAGTGGTGTAACCTTCTAGTTCGGCAGTCGCAACATCTTTTTCAGTGGGCGTCCACTGCATGTAAATTCATCAGAGGGGATGATAGTGCTGGACTCGACCCATCCGAGCGGTTGAGGCTACTCCTGCAAACCAACAAGTGTTCTGGTGTCCACCCGCTAGACGGCCTGTACGAAACTATACTGACAAAGCTCTTCACCATGGATGATACCCGAGGCCGGTTTCGCGAGGTGATGGCCATCGTGCTGGCACTCAAGGAACCTCTATCCCTCAACTCCCTTTCCGCTCTCTTCAGTGAGGACCTGAAGGTCCGGAACATCATCAAACCTATGGGATCATTGCTAGACGGTGTTCTGGACGAAGAGAAGCCCATCCGCCCCCTCCATACATCATTCCGCGACTTTTTACTGGACGAGCATCGGAGCTCAACCTTCCATCTCGACATCCTACCACGACATCATCTCTTTCTTGGCCATGCATTGCTCCGATGCATGGAGAAGATGCTCAAGTTCAACATCTGTGACCTCGAGGATTCTCGACTGCGCAACACTGAAGTCTCCAACCTGCCGAGTCGAGTGACTGAGGCCATTCCCCCCTACCTTGCATACTCGTGCCAATATTGGATGGTCCACATCCAGCATGCACAGTGTCCCCCTGAGTTAGAAAAGGTGACCTCATTCTTCAAGAACTTCTTCCCCTTCTGGCTTGAGGCCATCAGTCTGCTCTCCCTCTCCTCCCCTGCAACATACATCCTGGCTGCTCTGGAGACCTGCACTATCCTGGAAAAATGGGCTAAGGTGGGATCTACTTTGATGATCAATGATGAATATTGATGATGATCTTACCAGGGCCAAGAGATTTCCATCTTGGCATTAGAGGCATCCCAGTTCATTCAAGTGTTTGCACCTGTCATAAGAGAATCTACACCCCATCTTTACCTCTCAGCCATGTCCCAGACACCCTCCAGATCACCACTCAGGCAACTATGGCTCCACCACCTTCAAAATGATCTCTCAGTGACCTTGGGACATCCACCAAGCTGGCCAGCAGAGATTCTTACTTTGCAGGGTCACACATCTGGAGTCACCTCTGTTGCCTATTCACCTAATGGCAGTCATATTGTCTCTGGCTCTGGGGACAACACCATTAGGGTTTGGAATCCAACCACTGGTCAGTGTACAGCAGGTCCATTCCAGGGTCACACATATCCAGTCACCTCTGTTGCCTATTCACCTGATGGCAGTCATATTGTCTCTGGCTCTTATGACAAGACCATTAGGATTTGGAATCCAACCACTGGTCAGTGTACAGCAGGTCCATTCCAGGGTCACACATCTGCAGTCACCTCTGTTGCCTATTCACCTGATGGCAGTCATATTGTCTCTGGCTCTGGGGACAACACCATTAGGGTTTGGAATCCAACCACTGGTCAGTGTACAGCAGGTCCATTCCAGGGTCACACAAATTGGGTCACCTCTGTTGCCTATTCACCTGATGGCAGTCATATTGTCTCTGGCTCAAGGGATAAGACCATTAGGGTTTGGAATCCAACCACTGGTCAGTGTACAACAGGTCCATTCCAGGGTCACACATCTGGAGTCACGTCTGTTGCCTATTCACCTGGTGGCAGTCATATTGTCTCTGGCTCTGGGGACAACACCATTAGGGTTTGGAATCCAACCACTGGTCAGTGTACAGCAGGTCCATTCCAGGGTCACACAGATTGGGTCACCTCTGTTGCCTATTCACCTGATGGCAGTCATATTGTCTCTGGCTCAGAGGACAACACCATTAGGGTTTGGAATCCAACCACTGGTCAGTGTACAGCAGGTCCATTCCAGGGTCACACATCTTTGGTCAACTCTGTTGCCTATTCACCTGATGGCAGTCATATTGTCTCTGGCTCAAGGGACAACACCATTAGGGTTTGGAATCCAACCACTGGTCAGTGTATAGCAGGTCCATTCCAGGGTCACACATATTGGATCACCTCTGCTGCCTATTCACCTGATGGCAGTCATATTGTCTCTGGCTCAGAGGACAAGACCATTAGGGCTTGGAATCCAACAACTGGTCAGTGCACAGCAGATCCATTCCAGGGTCACACAAATGGGGTCAGCTCTGTTGCCTATTCACCTGATGGCAGTCATATTGTCTCTGGCTCAAGGGACAAGACCATTAGGGTTTGGAATCCAACCACTGGTCAGTGTACAGCAGGTCCATTCCAGGGCCATGCAGATTGGGTCACCTCTGTTGCCTATTCACCTGATGGCAGTCATATTGTCACTGGCTCAAGGGACACCACCATTAGGGTTTGGAATCCAACCACTGGTCAGTGTACAGCAGGTCCATTCCAGGGTCACACAGATTGCATCACCTCTGTTGCCTATTCACCTGATGGCAGCCATATGGTCTCTGGCTCAGATGACAACACCATCAGGGTTTGGAATCCAACCACTGGTTAGTGTGTGGCAGGCTCATTCCAGGGTCACAAAGCTGATCATCATTTCATCAAAGTGTGGACTTTGCAAGGACCTGCTTCCTTTACAGAGAGAGAAATGCATCAAAAAGCAGATGGCTGGATTGAGCTCTCTGATAGTGCTTGCCTTTGCTGGATCCCTCCTTGGGCTAGGAATGATTTTTATCTTCCCATTCATTCATTGGTCATATCATCTCATCAACCTTACAAACTTGATTATAGTGATTTCTTGTATGGAGAATCTTGGGTTTCCTGTTGGAAATAGCTTCACTTGTTGTCCCTCCTTGTACCCTCTGTCTTGAACTATATTTTTTCATATAGGTTGTTGTCGTGTTTGCTTCCTTGTTCTGCTTGACACGACATACAGTACATATGTACCATTGCAACTTGTACTTTCTGGCCCTCACCTCGATCTCACCTTGATTTTACCTCTCGTCACGGAAACACTGAGTGCGAACGGCATCTGATAACAAGCACGCGTAGACCACGACAGCCGTACTCTAACATTTTACAGAGAAGTAAAGAACGTAAAGAGCATAACAGTGTCCATCGCCATCATGTAAATGAGAACTAACATCATAGTAAATCAGTACCAACAAATCGACAAGCGAAAAAAAGAAAGAAAATGCAAAAGTTCACATGATGATACACACCTTTTCCTCGAGCTTGACACCCTGAATACCCATCTCTGCAAACGTTATTGGGTCCCTGCCAGCCGGACATCGTGGTGGTCCCGCCTGCGATGCCTCTTGTCCATGCCCTCCCATGTCCGGAGGCAGTGAGGGCGAGGGCATGCTCCCCGTATGCTGACCAGGCGGACGCCCAGCCAGCCGTGCGTAGCTCGGCGAGTCCGTCCTCAAAGGCAGCAGCGAGCTGCCAGCCGAGTTAGCACCAGGGTCGACCAGCATGTATTGATGTTGGTTGGGAAATTGTCTTCGCGGCGGCGGCGGTCATGGAGGACCGTGGGGGACCTGTGGACTCATGCTTGTTGTTGCAGTTCTGTAACGGCGGGAGGACCAGCGGTCCACCCCCAGCACCCGATCTGTGTGCGTGCTGCCGCGCAGTCGAGTTCTTGCGGATAATGTCGACCACATGTCGGCTGTCCTCGAGCGATGGTCTCGGCACCCAACCACTCTCGCGTTCCAAGCGCTGTTTCGTCTGCGTGCGCCTACAGACAAGTTTTGATTCCATGATCCTGTCATGCTCTTGCCTCGAGGGCGATTGTGTGGACGGCTGGGACAAGGCCGCCAAACGCTCGACCGCATTCGAGTTCCCATGATCAGAAGCCTACAGTGTCGGGGGGGTTGGCATCAGCCATTCTCGTAGCCCCCCGACTCGACTTACCAACTGGTACCACATGCAAACTGCATCAATGTCCTTGGACCCACCCACCCCGACTTCCTTGTAATTGCCTCATCACAAGCTCGGCGCTCCCCAGCCCTTTTCGAGCAGCCTTTTCGGTAAACGTAAACGCCAAACTCTCGTCCTTGTCAAACGCACCCTCGGCTCCATACAAGAACCACTCCCCGCGCGCCATGTCGGCCTCGACTTCCCCTTGTTGACTCGCGAGCGAGTAGTATTGGACGCTCAGCAGGGCGCTGAATGGAAAGGGTGCGAACACAAACTCGTACGCATGTCCGAGCCTGTACCGCGCAGGCGCGAAATGGAGGAACGCGGCACGCTCTAGATGGAGACGCCCTTCTTGCTGGACCGAGTGCCGGGGAAAGAGCGGCGTCAAGAATTGCAGGGGAACAGTCATGCGGGCGAATCCGCCGAGATGGAGACACCCACTCATGCGGGCTGAGGGAAGCGCAGCACGGCGAATCAAGGGAAGCACGACCCCCACGGAGGAAGACCGAGTCGGCTTGTCAGGTGTGCCATACTCATACGCGATTACACATGCTTGAAAAAAGTTACTGGGGTAGGGGCGAAAAGGACATACGTAAACACACCTATTGACGTTGGGCTTGACACGGCGTTCAAAGTAGGCGCGAGTATCATTGAAATTTTCGTAATCACGACCAAGCCTGAGCACACCCTGCTCGAGCCGCTTGTTCAAAGTCGTGCTAGGCAAAGCGTGGGCTGTGTTGGACACGATCCGGGTGCAAGCCAGACGCAGCAAACGTAGCACAATGATAGATCGCCTCCGCAGTGAAGATGGGAATTGGGGTGGGGTATTGGGGGGACGTGATCTGAACCACGAGCGGGACCGCGATATGGACGAGGCGCAGCAGTTGGGGATCGTGTATAGTGGCGGGTCCGACAGGTGGGGCGTTCTGCTGAGCGTGGTCGACGAGCATGACGACGTCGCGAGCCCAGTTGATTTTCAGGGCAGGGCAGTCGTGAGCGACTGGATGGTTGGAAGAGGGGCGGTGAGGCATGGTGCTCCGCTTTGCTGGGGTGGAGAGGGAGGTCGAACAGAATTGGACCTCGGGCACATCTGTGGCTGCTGTGGCTATTGTGGGGGTGCAAGGGACGCTCTATCATGGGGCGGCGGGGGTTTCTGGTACTGCGGTTGGTAAGGAGCCGGATGGAAATAGGAATGCTGTGGGAGACGTGGTGACGCAGGGAGAGGGATTCCTGCAGGGTAGGGGCCCCAAGCGTTCTGGTGTGGGGGTGGCTGGACTGAAACCCGGTGGGTTAGTGGCGAGGAAACCAGCGGGGGTTGTAGTTGCGAGGAAACTGCTGGGGTCTAGGCGAGTGGGCGTGGTATGGAAGCTGGTGAAAAGCGGCGGCTTGGTTGTCCAAGGTCCTCGCCACCTGTCAATATAAAAAATAGGGTAATCAGCGACAAATGGAGGTAACGCTACATGCGGCGCACATTGGCAGGTAGGTTTGGATCGAGACGATGTGCACGGGGAGCGGGGAGTGGTGTGTTTGGATGTGGTGGTGATGATGGAAGGGAGTAGGAAGACGGGCGAGGGGGCAAAGGAGGCTGGTCCAGATGCCATCACCCAGTAGGGTGCGGAGGAACAGGGCCTCGGCACAGTCATGTCTCCAGAATATCTGACTTTTGGAACGTCCGGCGAGTTTGGAACGGCAACCCGACCGGCGGGAACTCCCGGGCCACTTCGATCTAAGCGGCGACTGAACCACTCTATCTAAGCC
>JBBPRK010001298.1:0-13345 GCA_038093075.1 Boletus patriciae | reverse complement strand
AGGACTTTGGTGAGTTTGGTTTGCATGGTGATTAGCAGCGAGGAGCTCACCGCGTTTCATTGTTTCGAAGCGCTCGGGTGATTTTGGAGTGGAAAGACTGGGTACAGTCGCCATGCTCAATATCCATCGACTCATCTACAGAGCTCCGGAAGTCGCTTGGAACACGACCACTGGACATCTTCTATCTATTATTAGCCTACCTTCTGCACCGCAGGCCATTCGTGTTCAAGCTGCCCGCGTCCTTGATGAGATATTGGTCATCGTTCCCCGCAATCTATCGGGTTCCGGAGATCTCCAGGCCACGGCACAGCGTCGTGTGTTGGACGTCCTTGCCAAACAGATCGTGCCAGCATCCGAAGCCGGCGCCGCTGGTACAAGCACAAATGTCGAGCTACGTCGTATGGGACTCGAAGCGCTACATCAGATACTCCAGGCATCCGGACACACGCTTGTCGTCGGATGGGGAAGTATATTCGAGATGCTGGGTAGCGTTTGCAAACCACCTGTGCTGGCGCGCACGATCTCCATCGACTCGGTGAGTACATTGTCGTTGCAAGAGCATCGTCCCAGGCCGCTTCTACTGGGGTACAACAACGAGCGTGGCTACACGGCCCTCGTCAAGATCGCGTTCCAATCCCTGAAGCTGGTGTGCGATTCAGTGTCGTCGCTCTCGCCGGAAGACCTTCGTTTGTGCATCAGCACGCTGGGTCAGTTTGGTCGACAAGCAGATACGAACATCGCGCTCACTGCAGCCGAGAGCTTGCTCTGGAGCGTCTCCGACTCGATACAGTCCAAACGGAAAGACGCGGAAGAAGAACCAGAGTACAGCGCGTTGTGGATGTTCCTCCTGCTCGAAGTCCTCGGATTGTGTACCGATGCCCGGCCCGAGGTTCGCGTCGGTGCCATTCAGACATTGTTCCGCGCCATGCAGCTCTACGGTGCGACGCTCAGTCTCGACACGTGGAGCGACTGTATGTGGAAGATCACGTTCCCGTTGTTGGATGCGATTTCGGTCGAGACGCGACGGATTCCTCCCGAGAGCGTTGGTCCATCGGGGACGACGCCGGATCAGGCTTGGGACGAATCGAAAAGTCTGGCGTTGCAATCGATTGGGTCGATCATCAAAGAGTTTGTCGTGCCCAAGATCATGCACCTCTCGACCTTTTCGGACGCTTGGCGGGTCTTTGTCGGACACATCCATGATACGGTTCTTCTAGACCGACGACCGCTCAGTACGCCTGCCTTGCAGTGCCTCGACAAGGCCATTGGATCGCTGTCTGAGGCCACGGATGAAGCCATGCAGCCTCGGGTCGCAGAGGCGCTGGAGTGTGCGTGGCAGGCCTGGAACGATATCGGGGGTGCGGTGTTGCAGGGCGGCACGTCGCATTTCTCGCCACGGCATGCCAGCGATGTGGCCGGTTCGCGCCGCGCGTTTACGCAGGAAAGTCTGGTGGCGTTTCTCGATGTCGTTCGAACGATGCGGCGGACGACTGGGCAGCATATGCATACGGAGTGGTCGTTGGCGCGGTTGACGCGTCTCATGGAGATTTTGAAAGGTGGGTGCCCGCCAGTGGGTGGTGGATTCGTTCGTTGCGCCTGACGTGTGGATGATAGGCGTCCTCACGTACCCCAATTCTCCGGATTACAGGCCAGACGTGGACGGGCTGACGCCGGTGCAGGTGAGTGAGAGAACGGTGGTATCGTTGCTGCGTGGTGTTCATGGGATACTGCAGGCGTCCGTCATCGACATTGTCCAAGCCATCGACCTCGCCGAGTCCGGCGTACCATCGCTGATCATGCGCGACCTTGCTGAATTTAGCTCGCTTGCATTCCTCGCGGGATGCCACATCCACCCTACGCTCGTGTCTGGCCCCGAAACGCCCACACCGACGTCCACGCGCAAGCACGTCACATATATTGGGCTGTCGAAAAAGACGATGCCGGCGCTCGTCGACTTGTACATGCGGTTCAAGGATCACGCCGAGATATACGAAGACGGGACGCTCGAGGCTGTTCTTTCGGTAAGCGCGCTGGCACGTCGTCGCCGTCTGGATCAACTCATTCATTCATCGTGCACTGCGCTAGGCATATGGGGTTCCGATCAAGCTCAAGTATGAGTGTCCAGCGCCGTCCAAGTTTGGCAAGGACGTGCCGTTGTGGAAGACGGCGACAACGTGTTTCTTGCGTGTCGTGACGGAATGTGTGAGGGCGTTGTTGAGGCTCGGAGAAGGTGCGTCATTTTCTCGTCGTGTTGCCGTCGAGGATGTCCTCATTCCGAGATCGTTTGCTAGTGATCTTGGGTACCCGGGTCGAAGCTATTTGGAGGCAGATTATCGAAGGGTTCCGGGGTGGTATTCTTGCGGATTGGTACGTGGTCCATGATTGAATGACGGTGAATTGTTTTTCGACTGACGCTCTAATCCAGCTCTTTGGCGGAGACGTTGAGCTTAGAGGAACAAGAGGCAGAAGAAAATTTCGACCTTGCGTTGATCAGCTCGCTCGAGATCGATCTCGTCCCTCACCTAGGCGGTCCGCGGATCCCGGACCACCTCGTCGGTCAACTCGCCAAGATCCTCCATCAAGGTAGTCAATTGTACAAGTTCCCGTTCCACACGCCGCGTTCGAGCTCCCCGGGTCTTGGGGAGTGGAACAACGTGGGCTCGTCGCGCGACTCGCGGGAAGAGTTTGAAAAGTTGGATTTGGAGAGCGTGGGGAGCACGGCGACGGAAGAGGTCGTTCCGAGGGAGCGCTTCTCTTATTGGTGTTTTGATTTGCTGTTTTTGATTTGTTCCGACGTGACAAGCGGTGCGTGTTGGATTTTTGATTGCTGGTGTGGATGATGATGACCTCCCGAGTGTAGACCAGGAGATGTCGAGGAGGAGGGTGGCTGCGTTGTGCTTGCCGTCGTTGCTGGATCGATGCAAGACGGCCATGGTGGGTTATATCGCGGACGAGGCGCTTCGCGGGAGCTTGCCATTTCCAAGGTGATTGCGACGGATCGTGAGGAGGTCTCTGAGCTGAATTGGATTGTGTAGGGTCCGGGAAGACGAGTTGCTCTACGTGTTGCGGAAACTGTTGGATGTACGACTGTGGACGGGAACGCTCTGGGCTGCGTTGTCTGACGCGCCGTCGGCGAACAGCGCGTTACCACCTGGTATGCATTTTTTTCCGCTCGTTGGTCTCGGACACTGACAATGATCATAGCTGTCGATCCAAGTCTACCCCCCTCTGCGCTCATCGCGGACGTCGTGAAACGATCGTCTGTTGCGCACTTGTTTTATTTCTATCCGGTGCTTTGCGAGATTGCGGCGATACCGCGAAAGACGCCTGCTGCATGGGTATCAGTGGCAAGTCCGCTGGTGGGTGCTCGAGATCAGGGACAAGGTCGTATTGGGGCGCCGGAGGGCGATGGGAAGGTGGTGGAGGTGGATGCGAGGGCGTTGGCAAAGGAGTGTCTGAGGGTGCTTGGGAAGGAGATGGGTGCGGTGTAGACACGGCTTGGGTACGATACGTATAATTTAGCTATTCATGACCCGGCCGCACCTGGATGCCAAACGATCATGCTTTCTTTTTTTTCGTTTGAAGCTGCAAAGTTTTATTTGGGAAACGTACAACGACGACGACTGCTGCTTTGACCACTACACCCCGTAATTACGACGAGGCGTCTTGTGGAAGAGCACTGGGCGGGGTAGGCACGTCCTCGCCGACATCGCCCTCCTTGGCGCCCAACACCTCCAACAGATCCCTGCGTCCAAACATGTGCGCGGTCTCGATCGCCGATGGTTTTCCGAGTCTGGGGTCGGCGCCGGCGGCGACGAGATCACGGACGATCTCGACGTGCGCTTTGAAGACGGCGCCTGCGACGATGGACTGACCGCGGTCGTTGAGGCGGTTTGGGTCTGCGTTGCGCGCGAGGAGGGCGTTGGCGAGGGACGTGTGGCCGGCGTAGGATGCGAGCATGAGGAGGGTGTTTCCTGTGTGTGTTGTGTGTGTGTCTAGTATCCTATGAGTCGTGTTCGCGGTGGGGCGCACCTTGGGCGTTGGTGAGGTTGACGGGGAGACCTGCGTCGATGGCTTGGAGGAGGAGGGGTGCGTTTCCGGCGCGGGCTGCGTCGAACATGCGGTGTGCAAAGGCGAGCGTGTCGGGCGGGAGCTGCTCTGTCATGACCGTGACGGGTTTAGATAATACCACCACCACGGATGAGCGCGTCGAAACGCATCAAGCTCGACCCGTCCCCGCAACACGACCAGAGCCCAAAGGACGCCGACCTCGAACAAGAACAAGAACACTGCACCATCTGTCTGCAATCCTTTATCGACAGGACCATCGTCCCCGTGTGCGCGCACGAGTTTTGCTTTGACTGCATCCTGTTGTGGTCGGGTGCGCATCTCCATTTCTTAACGCCGACTCGGATAAAGGGTTGAGTCGTTTTATCGTAGAACAATCACGCAAATGTCCGCTGTGCTCGAGGTCGTTTGACGATTCGTACCTCATCCATCACATCCGCTCGCAGTACGACTACCAGAAACACTACCTCAACCCCTTACGGTCGTCCCCACCGCCACCGTCTCGCGCCAACGCGCTCAGAAACACACGCCGAGAACGCCAATGGGGTCGCAGGCAACGACAACAGCGCGAGGAAGCAGACGAGCTCGACAGAGCCATCGCTCGGCGTCAATGGATATACCAACACCATCTTTACGCCAAGGTCCGATTTTTTCGATACGCTTGTTGCGTGAGGGCCGTCCCCTGATCTTGTTGTTTGCAGCACGTCGCTTCCAATCCGTATACCCGCTACCGCCCTTTCCCCACCCCCGCTCAGTTTGCTGCGTCCCCGGATCTCATCAGGCGCATGACCATGTTCCTACGCCGCGAACTGCGCGTATGGCCTAATCTAGACGTAGAGGTAAGCTTCTTTCCGGCCCTCCCCAGGATCGTGCACCCCTCGTGCTGTTCATTCATGTCTATTATCCGACAGTTCCTCACAGCCTACACCATATCGCTCATGAAATCGATCGATATCCGCTCCGAATCTGCCGTAAAATTGTTATCCGAATTTCTGGATCTCGACACGCCGTACGCTGCAGGCGCGAGGCATGTCAATGCCGAACACTTTGCACACGGTAAGTGCGGCCTCTTTGCCGGTCCTCAGCCGCTCTGACCATGTACGACGCCATCTGCTCTAGAGATTTACAGCTATCTTCGGAGCCCGTACCGTGACCTCAGTATGTATGACCAATCAGCCCAGGTATGGGTTCGTGCTTTCCTCCGTAAATGGTAGGTTGACGCCCCGGCCATCCAGTACGATACCCCGCCAGAGATATCTCCGCCACGGGACATAGAGAGAGGCAGCCGTTGGAGCGTGGAACCCTCACCACATCGTCGATCGCGTTCCCGGTCTAATTCGAGAAATCGGTCTCCGGTGCCTCGTCGCGAAAATAGTGCAATGGATTCGCATGCCGCAAGACATGGGAGAGATGGCTCCGCGGAGGCTCGCCGTGACGACAAACCGAATAGGCACGGTTCCAACCGGTCCCCACGGCGCATTTCGCATCGCCGAGAGGACCCTTGTAACCATCTATCTGGTACGAGACACAGCCCTCCTGACAGCGTTCAGGGTATTTTACGCAATGGCCATTCAGGGGGGATGCCTTATCCAAAAACCTCGAGCTCCGCCGTCCTGGCTGAAATCCAGGACGATGATTCCCCTGTCCAGCCACATTCCCGAGGTGACGAAAAGGGAAATAGCCAGGCGACGAACGACATGGAGGACGTCGTTTCCGAAACAGACCCCCAAAAAATGAGCGCACCTCAGGGTGATGATTTAATTGCCGCCGGTGAGGCAGATGTGACGCATCATATTGATGCACCCCTAGAGGGGACTGGTGACGAGGTCGCACATTACGTGGACAATGTGGGCTGTGGATCTTCCGCGAACCCTCACCCGCCACGTAAGCGCTCGGCTGGTTCGAGCGTTCATCCTCGTAACCGTACGTTATCGGAATCTGTTCAGGCCTATCTCTCACGACCTGCTGTCCCTCGATACCGATACCTACCCAAGAAACTGTCGGACGAGCAGCCAACGGCGACTGGCAGCCCTACGACCGACACACGTCCTAGCCTTCTCCTCCGACTCACGGACGGCCCAGACGTTGGCAAGTTACCATCTCCCCACAAGACGACGGTTGATGGCGAGCCGTCCACACTCGACGACGCAGCATCCGAGCACCACCACGGTCGTCGTTCACAGTCATGTGTTTTCTCGTCAAACCACACTTCATCCACCGCCACCAAGCACGCCGACGTGGCCGAGCCCGGTGTCACACCTAGGAATGCGGCTGCGGCTGCGGCGTTATCACGTGCGTCGGCGTTGGCAGACGTGCGCCGCGCATCGTCGGTTCAGAGGCCATCCCAACCTGGCGTTGACGATGCGCTCGGGCGATGGACGACCTCGTCGAGCGGCAGCAAGGCTGCGTCGGTGGACGATGGGGCCCGTGGACGTATGGACGCGGATATATCACCGGCGGCTGCACCCTCACCCTCGCCCTCGCACACGGTTTTTAACGGCGGCAAGCGCGCCGTGCGTGAGCCCGACTCGGGGGAGGCTATAGCCACGCTTGTGTCCGCGCCCGTGTCCGAGTCGACGTCGACGCCGGTATCCAGATCCAGCCAGACAGAGCAGACCGATGTGGACGTGGACATGGACATGGACATGTCGGCGGCGCTGGAGAAGAGGCTTCGAGCGCGGGCACGCGTGCGTGTTCGGCTTGCTGCGGCGATCAAGGGTGCCACAGTGGGTGCTGTGGGCTCGGGCTCGGGTGCGGGTTTGGGGTGAGGAAGGGGGGATGACGGGACCAGAGGATCAGAGGGGAGGGGAGTGGTAGTCGGATTCGGATTCGGGTTCGGGCTCGGGCTCGGGCTCGGGCTCGGGCTCGACGAGGGAAGGGGGGTTGGATGACGACGACGCGATCGCGTGTCCACCCGAGCGTGGGGGTAGTTATATGCATTTATATAATGATATCTGACGATCGGGACGGCGGGGCATCATGATTTAGAGATGAGATCAACGAGCCTGAGTGCGAGTCATATCAGGACCCGATCGTAGGAGGGTGGCTTGATCCTCCCCAGGGGTCTTGACGGCGCGCGCACGTGCAAGTACTCGTCGGGGTGTCTCTAGTAGGAAACGCGTACCTCACACACATGCAGACGATCCAAGGCACTGAGCGCTCGCTCTGCCGATGGGTGGATCACGCGATCGTCACGCCGACCCTGGTCCGAGTCACCGATCAGGCCCATCCAAGTCGACTCTCGGTCGGTCCTCGGTGTACCTCCCACACATGGAAAGAAAGAAAGAAAAAACGATTCAAGAGACATGTCAAATGGTATTAGTTTTGCGTTGTGGTATCGTAAAGAACAAGGAAAACGTTTATATATGTAAAAGAAAACGGTAATAGGGCACGAAGTTCGGGTCCAGGATTAGAAACGGCATCGTCTGAGCGAGGGGTCTTGTAGATTATAGCGTGCGAGCGTGCAAGCGGGCGATAGGGTATAGGTAATGGGCGATAGGTGATAGGTGATAGGCGATGGTAAGAGGTGTAGGGTAGTAGAGTGCGTACCATGGACGAGCGTCTAGTCTGAGTCTGGGAAAAGCAGAAACGGGAAAAGGCGGGACTGGGAGGGTCATTTTAAAAGGGCCCTCGAAAGCGACCACCGGGCGGACGAGGAACGAGGAAATGAAATGATGGTACATGGTATGACCGGCGCTTCTTGGAACGAAACAAGTCCCGACGGAGGCAGTGCGCGTGTCCTTCTGTCCTTCTTGTCCCTTGTCCCTTCTGCAGCTTCTTCCGCGCGCGTTCATAAAGGCAAAAAAACATGGCTGTACTGAAAATTAGTAGGGTCGCGTTCCGCATAGCATAGCAGCAAATAGAAGAGAGAAATCGGGAATGGCAATGGTAAGAGGGAAAGAGATTAGGGATTAGAGATTAGGTGTGAGACGGTAATGGCGTATATCATATTCTAGGTAGGGGCCGTTTGTGAGCGAGACAACATGGTGAGCCGAAAGCGATGGTGTGGCCGAGGAACCGGGCGGCGATTAAATGTACGGCGTGTGGTATTCGAGAGGGGAAGTGACAAGGGGGAGGGAGGTAAAAGACAAGAGAGCGAACGGAGTTAGGATGGGCTCAGCAAGATACACGGGGCAAAGGAAGGGATTAAAAAAGGACGGAAAAAACACATCGTGATGGGCTTTCGTGGAGAGTGCGTCAAAAATCGTAACGCGGAGAGGACGACGGTGGGTGTGGCGGCGGCGTGGTCGCCGTCGTAGGGAAACAGCGAGACCACCCCGTGTCGTGCGTAACGGCATCCCGAGAACGCGTGTGGTCACGCTTCTCCAACGTCGTCGTCTGATCTCGCGTGACCTTGACCTGATGCAGAAGCACGGGAAGAAGACGCGGACGTCGAATACCGCTGACCCCGAGAAGACGGGCTTATGTGATGAGGGGGAGGGGGATCTCGCTGTCCGCCGCGCCGGGGTTCCCCTGAAGACGGATAAAAGTGCCTAGCACGCGGAGACACGTGGTCGTGCGCGCCAACGGCGGAGAAGCTGGACCTTGCCGGCGACAGCGACGATCCCGACGTATGCGACCAGGATGCAAACTCGGGACGGGTGAACGGCGCAAAGGTGTGAGGGTCCCATTGCGGCGGGGGTTGCAGCGCAAACGGAGGTGGGATACTCGGACGTATAGGGCTGCCTGGTTCGACGGCAGGACGGGCGGAAGAATCATGGCGCAAAACGGTATTCACGAACGTGCGCGATGTTGGGAAAGAGGACGTTGCCGACATGCTAGGTTCGGGTGGTTCCAAACCGAGGTTGATGGGAGGAAGCACTCTGGAAAAGTGGGGCGAAGTCTCGACGTGCGTCACTTGGGCGGCTGGCAGTGGCGGAAGACCGCGCGTACTCCCGCGAGTGGAAATACCTTCGGACGACCGGGGAGCAAGGAGGTGCTGAGGGCTTCGCAGTGGGATTTCGGGACTCATAAGCGCTCGTCGAGGGGGGTTCCGCTCTTCGGCGGAAGAGTGTCTGCGCTGATGAGGCGAGGACGACCAGCCAGACATGCCTGGCCCCGACAAGGGAGGGTTGGAATCCAGTGACCCTCTGGAGGGGGCGCTGCTGGGACCGGAAAGCGAGATTTCAGAAGCAGGACCACCAGCCGACGGGGAGGGATATGAGGAAGTGGAAGGACCAGCGGAGGTTATAATAGGGAAGGGACCAAACTGAGGCGGACGCGTCAAGGGGGCAGATTCGCCCTGCGGACGTCTTGCCTTTTGCCGCTGATTCTACAAGACAAGATCAGCAACTGGGACTGCAGCAATCGAGTGGACAACAAACTTGGAACCAGATCTAGGTGAGACATGAGCATACGGGGTGGAGGTGGACCGATCAATCTCCAAACGTACCTGTACTTTACGCGCGCTCAAGCCGATTTGACGACCGACTTCTTCTCGCATGGCAGTTGTGGGGAATCGGGACTAGGATGGAAGGTGAGGACGGGTGCAGAAAAAGAGCAAGGGAAGCGAGGTACCTTTGCAAGAAGAGCATGGAGGACGGCAGATTGGTGAGGCGTCGTAAGCGTGCGGGTGCGCTTCTTTTTTGGAGGGGCAGTGAGTTGCGGGGCTGAGCGCTCGGAGTGTTGACTGGGCTCAGCCTCGGTGTCATTATCTGCCATTCCGCTCTGGGAGGAGGAGTCGGAACTGGAAGAGGCGCGTTCAGCAGCCATATTTGCGTGTCGGGATGTGCGTTGTCTTTTAGTCTGGCGGGTGGTGCTTACGTCTTGCTCCGGAGGCGAGTGACCCTGTGGTGAGCTATGCGAGCAAGTGAGATCTGCGGTCGGTGGCCGATGACGGTCGTATTCGGGGCGTCGTGAGGGAGTCTGCGGGCTCGGCGAGGACTTTGATGTGATATTAGCGGGCGGAGTAGTAGGCATTCAGGAGATAAACGAGGCCAAGGGATAAACAAATAATGAACGAAAACGCGAATGATCGTGGTTCAGAAGTTCATCTGCAGCCCCGGGGAGGAGGAGACGGCGAAAAAGGGTGGGGGACGACCTGGGGAAAAATCAGCTTCGTCAGCCCGGCCGAGGCGCAACGTTTTCCCTGGAATATCTTTTCCTCCAGTCGGCGGGGGGACGACAAGGACGACGGTCGCCCGCTTGACAGCCTGTCAATTGATTAAATTAAAGTCACGCCTCCCTCGTCCCTTTGGTCATTTTCTCAAAGTAGTCGTCCGTGTGAGCACAATATTGCCATGGCACGACGCACTCGTTAACCGACAAGAACAGCCCGGCGCCCTTGCAGCCAGAGGCAGTAGGACAGAGCGACCCCAGGATCACGACGAGGGTTCGTGTGAAGGACCCTAATGGGCAGTGCATCCTGGGATCGACTACATTCATTAAATGACAGCTCATATGTAACAGTCCTATGCATGTTCCACCGAGAAACTCGAAAATTCCCAGCGAGGCCGACGGGGGGCTCTATATAGTCCACGCCGAGCCCGTGTCAGCCAGCCACACAGGGTGAGCGACATATGACAAGTGCCGCACGATCTCAGTTGCATCGGGATCCGTCGATCGCTGGCCAAACGTTCCAGTTTAAACTTTGTCGCCATGCGGTCGCGCTCCGGCGATAGAGAACAGGTACGTATTTATTCTGCGGCTGGCCGCCGCCGTAAGGGTGCGGCGCCGCACGATGAGTCTTTACGCGGCCGGTCCCTAGAGGGGAGCTGGACGGCTGTAAGATTTGGCAGCAGGGTCGCATAGTTTTGATCGCGATTCATCATCGGAAAACCCCGGACTGTGGCTGTGCTACTAGTCATGAAACATCGACGCCCACGTTCCCTGCAGCCATGTCGTACTTTCTCCCCCATCTGCCCTCTGGTTGGCACGTCGACGAGGCCATCAAATCAGAAGAGGACCGCATCGTCGTCATTCGCTTCGGTCATGACTGGGACTCCCAATGTATGACCATGGACGAGACGCTCTATTCGGTTGCCGAAAAGGTGCAAAACTTTGCCGTCATTTACCTGGTCGACATCACTGCGGTCCCGGATTTCAACAAGGTGTGATTCTTTCGATCTGTACAGTGCACGACCCGACCGGCGGAATTAGATGTACGAGTTGTACGATCCGTGCACGGTCATGTTCTTTTATCGGTGGGCATCTCTGATCCGATCTGTCGCGATTCGTTGATCGCGTGCGCATAGGAACAAGCACATCATGATCGATCTGGGGACGGGTAACAACAACAAGATGTGCGTGTTCTCTTTTCTTCCGTTTCGGCGTCTAACGGTCTGTCTAGCAACTGGGCCATGGATAACAAGCAAGAGGTGAGGACGCCCGTCTACTCGCATACGTTTATTCACTCGCGCTAGCTCATCGACATCATCGAGACGGTGTACCGCGGGGCCTCGAAAGGACGTGGTCTCGTCGTCTCGCCCAAGGGTGTGTCCGCTTTCGTTGTGTTGTTCTGTTACTGACCCAGTCCTTTAGATTATTCGACTCGGTACAGATACTAGCTATAGATTAGGGCAGGCGTTTACGCGTTGTTGATGACGTAATCCAATACCGTCTCCTAGCACTTTGTTTTTTGTCTTGCACCTGTACAATATCCGCGAGTCCACCGCCAATGTCGTCTGTCGCACCGAGCACCACCGAATATGAGCTCGACACGCGCCAGACTACCCCCGATACCCGCCAGCCCGAAGACGCCGTACGCCGTTCCCGACTTCTCTACTTGTACTGCTCACGTCTCTACTAGCAATTCCAGGACCGATTCGCGCGCCTCGAACGCCTCCTCGAGAAATCCTTTACGTACTCGAATCTCCTCGGCGAACAGATGGACAAGGAAAAACGCACCTCGGCATTGCGCGCTGCGATGCACGTCGCCTCGGACGTCGGCCCCGGCACACGCACACGCGCGACGCGCAAAGCACCCAAGCGGCGCGTGCCAGACCAGTCCGAACAAGAGGCTCCGCTCGACAAGCCGTCGGCCGTCGAGCCTGCAGGTACGGACGCTGCGGAGGCACGTCCCAAGTTTTTACAGCCCGCGCTCGTGACGGGGGGCAAGTTGAAGGACTATCAGCTCGAGGGCGTCGAGTGGATGGTGTCGCTCGACAAGAATGGCGTCTCGGGTATCTTGGGTGCGTCTCGTGCGTCCTAGTCGGGCATGTGGCTGACGTCTCTCCAGCGGACGAGATGGGGTTGGGAAAGGTGAGTTGCGTCCGCCCGTCTCGCCCTGTCTTGCAAGCAGCCGACGTTGCCACAAGACCCTTCAAGTGATTGCATTCAACGCCCATCTTCGCGAGCTGGGTCATTTCAGGCCCTTTTTGATCGTCTGTCCCCTCAGTGTCATCCACAACTGGATCGACGAGTTTCAGCGGTTTGCTCCCGCAGTCAGTGCCTTTGGTGACACATACTCTCAAACGCTCATGATGTCTCCAGATTCCAGTGTGTATGTATCACGGCCCACCTGATGAACGTGCCGAGCTCCGACGGACTGTGATGCGTCCACCGGACGACGGGTCCGAAGCGATCGCTACCCCTGGCGAACGGATCATGGCCTCGCGTGGCAAAGCGCAAAAGGTAGTTAAAACAAGTAATAAAGCAAAGACATCGGCAACCAGGACACGCAAGAGCAGCCGTGTCAAGCGACGCAAAGTCAATTTAGACGAGGATGAGACGTCGGATGAAGAAGACGACAAAGACGAGAACAAGGACGATCATGCACGGATACCAGCTATACGTCATACCCGTTCGCCTTTGAAAACCACGTTACAGACGAAAGAGACGTTTCCGGTCGTCGTCACCACGTACGAGATGATCATTCGGGACCAACCCCATTTGTCAAAGTACAACTGGGGCTACATCGTCGTCGACGAGGGCCACCGCTTGAAGAACCTCAACTGCAGACTCATACAGGAGATTAAGAAATACCCGAGTGCGGGGCGGATGATATTGACCGGCACGCCACTCCATGTACGTATTTCGTACAAACGTTGGTATGACGCGTGTTTGACGAGTCTCGCAGAACAACCTCGCGGAGTTGTGGTCTCTACTCAACTTTATTCTTCCCGATATATTTGACGACTTGGATACCTTTCAGGATTGGTACGTCGGCACCGCACACTCCCCCTCCTTGTTCTCGTTTCCGTCTGCCGAGTACGGACTCACGTCAACGTCAGGTTCAATCTTGGCACCTTGCAATCTCGCCTGTCACCCACCCAATCTACCCACCTGGTCTCCACGCTCCACGGCATCCTCAAACCGTTCCTCTTGCGTCGTCTCAAAG
>JBBPRK010001297.1:0-13356 GCA_038093075.1 Boletus patriciae | reverse complement strand
TTACAATGGCGCGAATACGGTCCGCGTAAACGACCCAATCCTGAAGCACCTGCCTACACAGGGTAAAGGGGATGGTCGACTGGACCCACCGGCGGACGTGGATGTTGCCATCCTTGTCTTCCACCGTTTCAGGGATACGGATGGAATCCTTGAGCGCTTTGTATCGCTCTTGGACAACCGGCTTGGCAAGGGCCAGCAGGTGTTCTGCGTCAGTAGCCACTTTGAGGGCGGCGATCTCCTTCCGCTTTGCGTCCAAGTGCGCAGCGAGAAGTTGTTTAGAGTGTGCGAGATGCCCACTCTTGAGAGCCGAGCGGAATGCCCGACCCTCGTCGCTTTCCTCAAACCCTTTGGTGAGCTGCACCGTAGGGACTTGGCTGGCAAGCCAAGGTGGAAATGTCCCGGCCGCTTCGTGGGCCTCCCACTTGCTAAGGTGGGACCGCGCCGCCTCGAGTTGGGTAAACAACGAGGCGGCCTGCTCGAGCAGGGGGCGGAGGATCTGACGGAACTGGGCGGGCACCATAGCGATGACCTCGCCCACCGTATTGGCAGCCTGTAGGGCGTGATGGCGTTCAGTGGCAGCGGCAGTGACGACGTACGTTTCTTGGCCTTCCACAGCCATGGGATCCGTCATGACGGCGTCAATGCCGGTGTTGGCCGCCATGAGGACGGGTGACATGGAGCGCAGTTGCGCGGCGGCGGAGGAGAAAGAAGCGATGTTGGACATAGCGCGAGATGTGAGGTGTACGTAAAAATGGTTAGGGGGCCGAGCAACGCGAGCGAAGCGAGCGTTGCGAGGGGGATAGTACTGAAGGGATGGGTGCCAGATAGGTTATAGGCGGTGAGTCCACAAGTCTCACTGCGCCACCTATTTCGTCATGGAGACTCATCAGACCTCTGGCGACGAATAGAAAAGAATTTAGTGCTAAAACTTACCCTTTATAGGGATGGTTTTTGCGCACAGACCAACTGTAAAACGTGAGAATAAAGGGGAAATCGTACGATTTTATCTCTTTTTGCTAAATGGATCAGGGTTAGCCTATCATCAATCCATGAAAACAGACGTCATTTCACCGCATGGAGGTAGTCATTGAAATGCGGTAAATACAAGATCTATGAAACGAGCGCCTAATAACAGGGAACACCCGATCTAAATTCACCGCATTTAGACAACTATGTCCAAATGCGGCGAATGCACACAAACTGTGCCGCATCCAGACATTTCAGTCGAAATGCGGCATATTCTACATAACGATCAATATATCATGACATGAAATACGACACTGTCTAATATATTAAACAATGTCCGATATCAAAAAGAAACTGGTCCATAATATACATACCTGACAGGATTTCATACAAACAAACATTAACATTACAGCAGCGGTTAGAACCCAATTGAGCTTAATGTGCGATGACGGTCGTGTGACTTTCCTACAATTAAATCAACAATAATTTTCCATGACATAGGTATGCAATAAATATTTAATTTCTCCGCAATTTGACAGGATTGTCCAAATGCGGACAATTAAGTGTATTTAGTGCATATTGTGAGATTATATGTGCTACGGAAACAATTTAAATTGCCGCATTTCAACAGTAGTGTCTAATTGCGGTAATTTTATAATTCGATGGAATATAGGAAGTTAAGTGCATAAGAGGAAAGTGTATATGTCGTGGCGTGACACGGCTTATCACTCATCACTCGAACAACACCATCACTCAAATTGCGACAAGAGATCAATGGATGCCCGTATACAAAAACTTCAAGATCGGATGGTTGTGATATTGGCTCAGAGAAGTGAGTACACATGATCGGGATTGATATAACTAAGCACGTATTATACAGAGAAGAAACGAGAAGAAATGGAAGTCGAGAAGGGAGACGATGTTGAGATGGATGACGTGGTGAAGGATTCAAGTACGGAAGAAACGGACGAGGGAGACGGACTTGCACAGAAGATCGAGTGCGATGACGATGAAGTCGAGATCATCGATGAAGAGATTCTGGTACCCGAGAGCAGCCGAAAGCGCGATAAGGGGAAGGGGAAGGAGGTTCAGGAAGCGGGAGTTGAGGTGTCGGCGACATACGATGAGATGAAGCGAATGAACAGGGAATTGTTAGCGAAGATCACAGACTTGGAGATGAAGAAAACGCACGACGATGCGGAGAAGACCTTCATGGAGACGAAGATTTCGGCTCTGGAGATAGAGAACGAGGAGCTGAAAATCGAGACGAAAGCAGCAGAACGATGGTTAGGACAATTAACCGACTTAGGCGAGAAAGGGAGCATTGTGGAAGCGTACGCGCAGGCGCCATGGGAAGCAGAGACGTCGATCAACGACCTTGGGAAGATGCACGTGTTCGACGCGATCATCAAATCTCATTTCACCTGTGGAATGTAAGTGGTAATACATCGGACGCAGGGTACTGACGTTGAGGTGATGATGGCCAGATGTCGGGATACGATGTGAGTCGTCACTGAGACGTGTAAGTTGCTAACACCGACGACGAGCTAGGGTGAACGTGAGCAGAATCAACGCAGAATGTCAGCATATGTTCTGCGGAACGTGCATCACGCAGGCATGGTGTGCGTGGTACACACGAAGAAGGGGGGATAGGAAGACGACGAAGCAGATCACGGCGAGGGCGTTCCAGTGCCCAGAATGTAGGAGTCTAACGGTGCCGTTGTTGGATCGCAAAGACAGACGAGCGCACAATGCGCCATTCCACGAGGATCACGCGATGAATCGGATTCTACAGTGGGTAGTGGAATGCGGACAGCAAATAGCGGGTGTATTGGGGGAGCGTACCACGCTGGATCCGTACGACAGGGAACTGGGCAAGACGATGCGGGCGATATGGGGTGAGGATTCGACCCTAAAGAATCGACAAAAGCGTGATCTGAAGTGAGTTCGATGACGAGGAACGAGTGCGAAGAAGTGCTGACACGCAGGCGCAGTGCGAGCAAGAAGGCCATGAAACGTTTCGCTCGGTATTGGATCCGCCGAGCCACGAAGGACATACTGAACGCACTGGGTATGTTCACTCCGAAGGAAGACAGAAAAGAAACGACGCTACCCGAGTCCCCTGAGCGCCGGAAGCATCCGACACGAGCCTTCATGCAGAGAGGGAAGATCATTCAGTTACGATTGGAGGAGATGGAAGTTGGGCCTGTCGCAGGACCATCTACGCGGCGGCGAACTACCGTGCAAAGCAGCGAGTACGAATACGTGAGCTCTGACGAATCCTAAACACCACGTATGTAGTAGTATAAATTCCCGCACTCTCACGTGTCAGCTCAAATGCGGCGAAAATGCAAATATCGACATACTCCATACTTGAATATAAACGATAAACGCCGCAATCCGACGTCAGTGTTCGAATGCGGCGAAGACCTTGTGCCTACCAGCAGAGTTGCCGTCTGGTCGCTCCCCTCGGATTGAGGCATATGTAACGAAATGACGTGGCGGATTAACAGCATGTCATACCGCAATGCAAGAGCAGCACCCAATTGCGGCAAAATCTCAATTGATCGCGTAGCACATGATCCATGTTGTAGACAAGCGCCACTCTCGGCAAATGGCTGACATAATCCGATTATGTGCCTATTATTTGATCGTTATCAGTGATCGACATCGCCCACCACCACCCATCGCTGCCCACCACCCACAACAAGACGTACCAAAATGTCCTCCCCCAGATACCCACTGACGGACCAATACTTCGAGCACGACGATCCGTGTTCGACGTGTGTCAAGGCTGGTGCGGTGAGTGAACTACTTACTTGTGTGCTAGCGTTCCACTCACATCACGACAGAAATGCATGGTACGCTACACTACCAACAAAACGCAGAAGAAAATCACTCGTTGCAATCGCTGCGAGAATCGCAACAGGACCTGCACAGCAAGCGAGCTCCGGATCCGCGTCAGGCACTCAAAACACAGGTCGACTCGGCGATCGTCCCGACGGCTCGTCATGTCCTCGTCCTCTTCGTCGGAAGAAGAGGACGAGTTGAATTTGAATAGAAAGACACTCATGATGGAACTTCCGCAGTGGACCGGAGACGATGGACTCCCGATCGCTGGTCCTAGCGGCGTTGAGAGGGGCGACAGCGAGGTGAGTGCCCGCCGTTCCTCCTACGAAATTTACATTGTGATTTTCTACATTCAGGTCCCAGATAGCGATAGCGGTGACGACGTGGGGTCTACACCCAACGCCTTCGCTGTCGTACCCGCTGGGACAGCCCTACCCCATGTCCGTACAGCGACCTCCCTGCCGACCACCCCAGTTCGAGGTATCCAGCAACCCGTTCAAGTACCGCCCACCCCTGGGCCCAGTTCTCACCCCCGCCCACCACCTGGTTTCCCGGTCACACCCATTCCGTCGGCCGCACCACGCTTCCGTCCTCGCGCATTGACACCACCGCCTGCCGTGGTACCCCCGGCGACAGAGCACACTGATGTGTCTGCGTCGTCCGTTGCTGGAGAATATGAAGACGATGAAGGCGATGAAGACGATGAGATGGATGCTGTGGAGGACATGAGGACGCTCTTGCGCGAACTGATACAAATCCACGAGGGTTATTTCCTTCGTACGTTAGACGTTCTTTATCGCATGGAGTCGTTCTTGGATGGAGGACGAGAGTAAATAGTTGTCGCGTCGTAAAATATGTGAGAGCCGCACTGAGACACACACTTGTAAATGCGGCGAAATCAATAGGACTATTTATCGATCATAGAGCCCGCGTTGTAAACATGGCATGCGTGGATCGCCGCATTTCTCGATCGTTGGCATATCGCGGTGTTTTCAGAGATCTACACCTATAAGAATTTACCGCGATCGCCTTATTTCTGGGTGGCAATCAGTCGTACATTCATCTATATAGAGGGTCGTACCGTTAATCGCGCCCGACGACGACAAAGAGACTGTATTTTCAGCGACGAGTAAAAACGCCGCGATGGCACAATAATGTCTGAATGCGGCGATGCTGAACGACACCTGTCATTGTTGACTAAATCGGGGAATATGTTCGCACGGCCCATAGTGTCGCCATACAACACTAATCGGGAAATATTGTCGCACACTTCCTGGGTTGTGGGTTACATTGTCCTGTGGCTGCGACTGGCGTTCACTCAGTTACGAACAACAACACTTCTCGCACCACACTATCTCCGACCAAACCGACGTTTCATTACGAAATCGATCATGTCGCCGTCCAAAAAACGAAAGGGGTCAGGAAAATCGAGGAGGTCTCGGAAGTCTGCCGCTGCCGACGACATGGACGACACCACGATGTCCTCGGCCGTGAACGTCGAAATGGGAGCGAAGGCGGTCGCTGGAATCGACCAATATATGAAGAACTTCAATTCTTTACAGCAGAAGGCGCAGAACGCGCTGATCGGATACGCCCGGACCGACGTCATCGGAAGGGAGCTCGCGTTCGGCACGTACAATCAACGACAGTTGAACAACGTCGAGAAGAAGACGCTCTTGGATTCGTTCAACGAGAACGGCCTCGACCGCTTCAACGTCAACCATGCCATCCCTCTCATCCTCAGCGCGGCCTCGGTGGACAAGAGCACCGTGACGAAGTTGTCCTCGATCACGTTCGAAAACGTGAAGCCGGACGGTTCTCACCTCCCCCTTCTTCGTTTGAGGACGGATCCTCCCGCTGATGCCAACGGCGTCGTCAACTTCAAGGATCTCCCGAAGATACTCGCGGCGGGAGGACGCCACCGTTGTGCAGCGCTGGACGAATGGATCGCACAGAGGCAAGCGCTGGTCAGCAGGGCGGCCAAGGCGCTGAGGGAGATGCAGGCGCGAGAGAAGTCGACCGAGGACGCTCCGACCGAAGAGGAGCTCAGCCGCGCACAGGAGGCGCTCGATCACGCGATGGGTTTGGTCAAGATGGGCGGATCGTGGATCGTCGCTCTGTACGACGAAGGTGAGTGCGCGACGTTTCCGATTTCGATCTCTATCCCTCGTTTGACGTGGACGTCCGCGCGCGCAAGATCTCGTCGACAAGGCCCTCGGCATTCATCTGTCCACGAATCAACGCCTCTACGCATACAAGGAGACCGCCGAAGAAGGCATCATACAGACGTTCACCATGATGAAAGCGACCGACAAGACGTGGGCGGACTGCGAGGTCCCGCCCGTCAAACGGGACACGCAGGGCTCCAGGATCGCCCAGTTGCTTCGGCAAGACTACGTGTGGAAGCTCATGGAGACGATCGTAGACATCCCCTCGACGCACTACATACATTCCGACATCTTCAAGATCTCGACCTTGACCTCAGATCTCCTCTCCGTACACGGCGGGGTGAGTGTCTCGTCACGCTCGTCGGTCGGTCGTCCGTGCTGACGTCCGCGCGCGGCGAAGCTTTTCGCGACGATCGTCGTGTTCCTCGAAGAACGTCTCTCTCTCTGTTTCAACAGCATCGACTGGGACGCAAAGCGCGTCCAGAAGTGTCAGACGACCGTGGCGAATCCGAGATCGACGCAGGCGGCGCAGACGGATGCCCAGGATTTTCTGTCGGATTGCCTGTTGAATCTCGACATGGCGACGCCGATGCCGTCAGCGATCACCGACGACATCAGGCGAGGCATCGACGCTATTTTCTTGAAGACTCTGGGGAGAGACGGCGTGTCTGTGCACTTCGGTTGCGACGTTTCGAAGTGGACGGACGAGTACCAGACGTATACTCAGGAGGTGGTGGCGTTTTTGCAGTCGACCGTGGCGAAGATGGAGAGCGAAGAACGGTCGTCCACGGCCTCTGCAGACACGAAGAAAGCGTGGGCGAACTGCGCTTCGAAGGCGAAGCTCGTTCTTCAGACGAGGTCGGAAGCCTCTCCGGAAATCGGAGAATTAATGCCCTTCATGACGGCGTCCGTCTGGAAAACACTCAGCAAACATTTGCAGCGCATCCCTGGCGCGCTCAACAAGGTGCGCGTCGTGTCTTTTATCCACCGCAATATCACGGCTTCCTCAAAATGCGGCGACGCTCACGGTCATCCCGTCGCCGCGATCGGACGCCGACGTTCGATCGCGGCAAAATGTAACGTCTCTCGTCTGCATGCTGACCCCGTTCGTAGATATCCTCGTGGTACAGCCCACTGACGTACAATTCGAAGATCGTCGGCGCCTCGTGGAAGATCGGATCGCCCACCGCGGACATGATGAGAGCTCTCTGTGCACATCCAGACCTGAACCCCGACCTCGTGCCATCCGCCGTCAAGTTCGTGAGTTCGTCGACTGCGTCGTACTACGTGCACCCCGTCACACTATCGCCACCGTTCACAGACCGTTTGGGACCTGATGCAGAACTTCCCTGCGCTGTTGAAGATGGAGGACGAAATCAAGAATATTTCGATGCCGGCGCGTCCAGAGACGTCCAAGTCTCTCAAAGAGTTCATGCAGGTCGACGACAAGAAGGCGGACAAGGCCACCGTCCCCAAGAGGTCTCCGGACGACACAGACAGTACGTGTTCCGGCACTCCGCTTTTTCGATCACTCACGTTCCCCGTCCCCCCAGAGACGTTCCTCCAGAAGGAACTCTGCGCGGAGGTGTCCTTCCTCGACGAGCTTGTCAAGGCCACCTTGAAGCTGTCCAGCGGAACAGCCAGACCCCTGGTCCCTTGGATCTCCTCGTGGTCCAGACAGGTCAAGTTCCACAAATCCCCCGTCGGAAACAATCGTGCCACGAAGCTCCTCGAATTCCACACGAATCCTTGGTCTGACACCAGGCTGTCCAGCTCCTCTCGCGAGCGGAAGGACACCATCTCCGCCGCCATCGCTGAATTTTGTACCGTCTTCTCCTACTGCCCCGCCCTCCTCTCCGATCCTTCCAGCGCCGCAGTCTACCTTCGTTGCTCGCTGGAGCGCGTCGTGTTCTTCTCCATGGCCGACAAGAAGGGCCGCCCCATCGGCCCGGACAGACCCGCCACGAGGTTGCTCACGTGGCCCGACGGGATCGAAGTCGACGCCTCTGGCACGGACAAGGTCGCCTTCAGCAGTGTGGAGGAGAACACGCGCACTCAAGACGAGGACGTCCTCAAGGCCGACATGAAGGCCATCCAGAGCGTCATAAACGCAGTCCAGTCCTGCCCCGTCGCGTGGGAGCCAGAGGAGCTCGCAGCGCCGACCAAGAAGCCTCAATCCGTCCGCCCCGAAATATCCCCGCTCTTGGAGGACCTCGTCTGGGTGCGCTCGCACGAACCCGTGTGCGCGACGATGCTGAACGTTTCCGTCTCACACAGGCCCTCGTCTACAGCGCATACGAACACAGAGACAGGAGCGTCACCTACGAGACCCTCCACTCGGGAGAAGAGACCGTCCCGGCCGCGCACAACTTCAAGTTCGCGTTCCTCCATCGGAACAACGTCGACATTGTCATGGGAGACGTCGACGCCGACGAAGAGACAGAGGCCACCCGAGACCCGCCTCCCAAACCCCGCCAGACGCTCTCCTGTCTTTTCTCTGCATCGAAGACGGCGGAGATTCTCGAAAATATCGGCGTGAAGATCTTTTGGAAGGAAGGGACCAACTCTGGTGAGCTAAGACGGTGTCCGACCCTCTTGAAGGAATGATCTTGTTCACACGAATCTCAGTCCCGGTCGCATCCACGTCCAAGAAGTCCAGATCGGGAAAGGCAAAGTCAACCAAATCGGTCAGGGATGCGCCTCGCGAACCCACTCCTCCCCCTCCCGACGACGACGCCATGGACTTCGACAACCCGCACAGCTCCCCTCTTCCGGACCCGTTCGACCCCCACCTTGACGACGTCGTGCCGGAGACCGTGCCAACTCAAATCGTCGATGCGGGTGAGTTTCATGTCATGTGAGATGGTTGTGTCGAGTTCACCGCACTCGCACCCACACGTCCGATTGCGGTACAAATCTCGAGCGACCGCGGTTGCTTTTGCCCGCAATATGACGGGTCTGTCCGATCGCGGCATTGTTTTGCTGGATGAACGCGATGTCGTTTCTCCGCAATCAGCCCTCGGTGTCCGAATGCGGTATATTCTCAGCCTAACCCCACTGAGACTGTCGCCACGGTTCTCCGCTTCAGTTTCCTCTTCTTCGAAATCTCATTCTCTGGACTAACCCTCGTTTCCTTTTTAGGCGTTGCTGACGGCAGTCTCGCCGACGTCGACAGTTCGTGAAACACGCTTCGCTTTCACGTTTAGCCTTTTCACTCTCCCTTCACAGGCATCACGAGGACCATACAGGACCTCCGTACCGATCAAGAGCCCCCCCCTTCACGTCGTATGTATCCGATCTCGTCCTTCGCGCATCGCTTCGTCATCACCCCTTCCACCTCAGAATCACAAGCAGCCCCTCCACCCTCTCCCCCCACTAAAGCCACTCGCTCGAAGGGAAAGGGAAAGGAAAAGGAAAAGGCGAAGGTCGCCTCCGCTCCTTCTCCCCCCAAGGCCCTCAAGCGTCCCGTTGCCAACGAGGACTCCCGTCAGTGTCCAATTCCTTCCCCGTGTTCTCTCCGTGTGTCTCACTTTGCGTTTCATCTCCGTCTTCCAGCCACCCGTTGCGCTCCAGACTCCAAGAAGCTCCGGGCCAGCCCCCGCTTTTCCCCCCACGACGACATGCACGACATCGACGACGTGCGGGGGGTGCAGCGCACGGACGACGAGGACGACGAAGAGCGCTTCGCTAAGGAAACTTACTCCATGCCGTGAGCAGTTGGTTCGTCCCCGCGTTTCTGTGCCGTTTTGCCGTCGTGTGCCCCGTGTTTTTCCTTCCCCCCCCGTCGCTTCCTTCGTCCCTGAACAGCATGTCCCTCCTCCGCGTTCCGTCCCTCTGCGTCCGTCAGCTCAGTGCCGTCTCCTCAACTCAATTCCCATTCATCGCTACCCCCGTCGTCCCTCGCCTCTCGACCCTCTCCCGTTTTTCCTTCCCTCTCCCTGACACGTCCTCCCCGTTCCAGCAGACCCTTATATCGACCCCCGCGTCCTCGCCAGTGAGTCCCTCGTGTCTTCCCGACTCTCCTCTCCTTCCCGCTTCAAGTTCTCTCTCCACTCTCTCCGTCCTCCTCCAAACTTCCGCTTCCTCGTGTCCCCCCATGGCTCACCCTCAGGTTCCCCCAGTCCCTTTCGATGATGGCTTCGACTTCTTCAGAGCCATCGACCAGGCCGACCGTGCCGCCGCAGCCGCTGTCGATCCTTGTCCGTACGTCCTTTCTTTCCGTTCTCGACTCCCGTCTTCACTTCGCTCTCCCCCCGTCCTCAGAGATTCGGACGTCGACGTCGTCGAACAGGACCGTGACGTCCCTCCGCCCCAAGTAGATCCTGACCTGGACCCCCTCCTCGATCACGCCCCCGCCGACGCCCCTTTCGACGTCGCGCACGTCCCAGGTCACCTCCACGCCGACGACCCTTACGCCCAACAGGCCATAGACGAGGCCATCCTCCGCAGCACCCGCGCCGACCAGGACCCCGACTTCGACCAGCAGTTCAGGTCTACCCCCGTCGAGACTGTGTTCCTCTCCCATCTCAAACGTCTTCACAGGGACGGGAAATATAGAGAGGCCGTCCATCTCCTCGCCCTTCGTCGTCCCGTCACCGTCGACAATGACTTCCTTCTCCCCACCGCCGACGACCACCTCATCCCTTACATAGAAGGCCACTACATAGACTTCACCCTCTACCTCGGCGCTCATCTCGGCCTCCATGCCGTCCTTCCTTCTTCCCTCCTACAGCTCGACCACACCTGGCACATCGATTGGACCTTCTCCAAGATGTGGAAGCTCTGGCCCGATCCTCACACCCCTCTCCCATTCTCCACCACCGGTCGTATGATGTCCGTCGGCTCCCGCGGTCAAGAGGAGATCTGGCTCGCCTTCGTGCCCAACGCCTTCCTCGACCAACCAGACGCCCCTCCAGACATGTCCGTCCTTCCCGCCCCGTCCTCCGCCCTCACCCCAGATCATGCCTACATGGTTGTCATGTTCTTCGCTCACATCCTCTCCAGGATGCACTTTCAGGACATCCACTGCAACAACATGTTTCCCCATCCCATCTCTCTCGCCGCCGTCTCTCGCGAAACTGACATACTGTGAGCGTCCCGTCGTCCCGTCTCGCCTCGCCATCGCAACGTCATGTTTGTTTGCTTACGTTCCCTCCTCTCACGTTTTCATCACAGAGGAAGGCTGAACGAGCGTAATCGCTCCCTCCAGATGACCCTTCAAGATGTCCGCCAGATGCATGCCCACATCACGACCCTCTGGCAAAATTGGGTCGAAACAGCGCCCCACGCCTGGAAGTCCAATGGCTTCCTCACCCAGAACGCGCCCGTCGCCCTCACCATACGATATGGCCAGAACCAGCCCATCTGCGCTTCCCCGGAGCAACAGGCCGTCCTCAGGGAGCGCCAGACATGGAATATGGACAGGGACCTCACTCACCTCCGTCTCGTCTCCTTCTCCATCGCTCACCACCTTCTGTAAGCCCCGTGTCTCTTTTCGGCTCGCTTCCACGCTCGTCTCCTTCTGTCCTGGACTGACCGCTGACCATCATGATCCTCTCTTCCCTTCGCAGGTTCAGGAAGGTCGACCAGTGGACCGACATACCCGGCCGCGCCCTACACCACCTCTACGACGAACTCTACGATCTGCCACAGTCGGACCCCGCCCGCGTCCCTGTCGACCTTCGACGCCAACGCGACGGACACCAGTTCCCAGCATACACCGAGGACGGTTTCCGCGTCCGCCGTCGCATTCCCAGGACCTTCGAAGAGTCTGGCGCCCTCGCCGACCTCACAAAGGTCGACGCCCTCTTCCCTCCTGACGACGCTGGAAAGAACACTTACCACGCCTATCCCCTCACCTTCACGAAGCGTTTCGGAAACGTCCAGGCCCGTCGCACAGCCCTCCCCTTCGACTCCGTCCTCCGTCGCATCAACACCATCCTCTCCCCTGCAGTCAATGCCGAGGACGCCTTCGAATATCTCTTCGACGACGATCTCGAACGCGGCGCTCCCGTCCTCCACGGAACTCGTTGCCAGATCTACAACGCCATCTCCCACCGCTTCCGCGACCAGTCCAGGTTCCATTACGTCCAGCTCGGTCTCGCCACCTCCGCGCTCGCAGGCACCACCGCCTCCACGCAGGTCATGAAACGCCGCTTCGCCCAGCGGAGGCAACACTGTCTCGCCTCCCTTCCTCACCGACGTTTCGCCAGCGCCGTCAGGGGCGACGATCAGCCCCAAGCTCTCCGACTCGAGCAGACCTACACCGTCGACCTCCATTGTCTTCGGCCAGAACATAGAAACGGAGGGTAAACCCTTTCATCGTTCGCCTACGTCTCTCGCTCGTGATGCTCATCTTGTTCCTTTCTCTCTTCAGCGTCGTTTATACGGAGGTCGTGGCCAAGATATGCAGGCACTTCGCCCACCCCTCCGTCATCGACCCCATAAAGGCGTGCCTACAGCCCTTCAAGCGTGAGGTACGTCTCCTCTCATCTTCGTGGATCGCGTCGCCCGTCCGACCCTGCCCCTCAGGTCATACCGAACGTCATCGAATGGACTACGTATCCGATCACCTCCCTCATAGAGCTCCTCTGGAAGCAACACCAGCACGAGGTCGTTCAGGCGAAGCGCATCGACCCCTACCACGTCGAATTCATGTCCATGCTCGAACGATCCCTCAACTATGCTCACACCGGCTCCGGAAAGGTCCTCTGTCGAAAGCTGATGCTTCCTTTCTTCCTCTCCCTCGGAATCGTCAACGATGGCGCCCCCTGCCTCAACAAACGCCTCGTGTCGTTTCCCAAGCTCGCGTCCAACAAGCTCGAGCTCGACACGACCACCTGGCCCCGCCAACCTCACAACAAGCACCCCCTCATGGGGTCCAAGCGAGTCCAGGAACTCACCTACGGACCCCAGCACGCCCAGGTGCGTACCTCTCCCCGTAACCCTCGACGCGATTTCGCCGCAATACGACGTCTTTGTTGCATTGCAGCGAAGACGTGCACCCCCAACCCTGCAGGCATGTCTCCGCCAGAGCTGACCCAAGAGCGTTTCGTCAGCAATCCGAGGCGACGTTCCTCATCGCCGACGCCGTCGAACACCCATCCCCCTTTCATGTGGCGAATCCCTCCGTCTTCGACTCCGACGCCCAGAATCTGGACGGAATCATGAACCACGTCTTCGAGGTCTGTCTCAAGGTGTACGTCGAAGACGTCAAGTCCCTCGTCGCCAAGGCGGTGTCCGCCGAGACGGAACGCCTCGAGGACGGTCGCGACTTCGCCGCGAGGGACGCCGCTCGCACTCGTCGCGTCGCCCTCAGGGCGTGGCTCGCGTCGAAGCATCCGCTCTCCTACGAGAAGGACGACTTCCCCAG
>JBBPRK010001296.1:0-13369 GCA_038093075.1 Boletus patriciae | reverse complement strand
ATCATACGATTTAACAAGGCCAAGACGGATGCCGAATATGCAAAGATGCTCAAAATCCGGACGCTTGCTCCGGAATATTCAGAAACCCAGTCACAGCTACGGAAGAGCATACGGGCAAGTTTGAAGCATTCGATGGGTATTTGACCTTTACTGACCGACTCTCAGGCGATCAGGGATCGTGTACAGAAGCTTGAAGACCACTTGCAGTCTTCGAAGAAGAGGATTAACGAACTCAGGACAGGCAGACCCAGTATAAGGCGAGTGCTCCCCCCAGAGCCCGACATACCGACCGTTTTTCTCAACTCTATCACAGGCCACCCTCTCTGGATACTGTGAATCGCACATTCCGTAATATTGACATCGCCATCGATCAACAAAGGCAAGAGGTAGCTCAGCTACGGCATCGCATGGCGAAGCTGGAGTTCTCGGGAATTGTGGGTGCCCGGGATCAGCTCGTTGTATCATCGATGAAGCGACCTCTGAACGTAACCCCGAATGTTGCCATCACTACGGCAGCGGCGTTGAACGCAGAACGGTCTGCGAGGAGGCTGAAGAAAGCAATGTTGGCTTCCAGAACCCAACCACTTCTGAACACGACGGCCACTGCTTCGCCTGTGCCAACGTCTTTCCAGACACCGCAGAAGACGGCGGCGGTCAAATCGGCCATGAAGACGCCAGACGTGAAAGTGCCCACTGATACATTCATCAGTTTCCCCTCGTCGCTGCCGGGCTGGTCGCCGCCGCCACCCACCGAGTTTGGGAGTCCCGAGTTGCACGACATCACTCCGTCACGGAACCGAGGTGGGGCCAAACACCACCAAAAACCGATCGTGCTCAAGAAAAGTGCGAGCCCGGCTGGCGCGACGCAACCGTCGCCGTTTGAGTGGCAGCCGGTGGAGCCTATCAGGCCGGTGTCGTCGCTTCCCTTTTCGTTGCGACCTGTGGGGTCGAGTTAGTGTTTGGGTTGACGTTTATCTAGTCGTTGGTTCTCTGCGCGTTCAAGTATTGAATGTAGTATGTACTGCCATGTAAAATGACATTTGTGACGTCAGGCTCGTATGCAACCTTTACTCCTGCATCGAGGAGATCAAAGCTGGCCCCCTGAAAAGTGGGCTCTGGGACACGCATCTGGTTTTGGCAGGAGCACCCCTATGCGGTAAATCGTGTCCCATGAAAAAAGTCGAATGGCCACTTTCCCGTGGGACATTGTGCATCCCGTTTTGGTAATGCCGCCGATGCGACGTCGTTCAGCAATGCGGCAAGTGCTGCGCCACTGCTCTATATCGATCCAGTACGTCGACTAATGATGTTGGCCCATCATGGAAGCCCTGGTTCCAAACTCTCGTTAATCGGATTCGGTCCTAGTACCGGAACGTTCTATCGCACGTGGAATGGATGGTCTAATGCGATCATTATGTGCATTTTGATCATCGGGTCAACTCGCGCTGTTCTCCGTTCGATGTGCACTTTTCCGCCGAGCTAGCTGCGAGGTGGTGATACTCGCCGCCTGCGCAGTGCAGTACTATACTGGTGGCTTGATTGTCGTATGTGTTCGTACGCGTTGCATGCACTCCGAGCGTGCAGCTCACACTAATCCATTCCAAGAAATCCCACATCTCTTCTCTTACGTATGGAGCGCGATTTTCAAGGGCGGTCTTGGACACACCCTAACCTTATTAGACAGCCCACACGATGCGATGACAATTTTCAGCACCCGCATACCATCCCAGGTTCCTTCATCCCGTCGACCCATCCTCGAATATTCGCTGGGCGATGGTGAACTTGAAGAAAGAGCTCGATGAACTTCTCCACTACCGTAACGCGTACCTTCTTGCCTTCTCTGCGACGACCGGGTATGTCTGCTTCGGATGGGACATTGGCTTGATTGGCGGTGTTCTCGCCCTCCCTTCGTTCCAGCAGTATTTCGGGCTTGACAAGGAGTCGGCGGCTGCACGTGCCGCGTTGAGCGGGAACATCGTCTCCGTGCTCCAAGCGGGCGGATTGTACGCGTCTCCCTGTCTTGCAGAGCTCGCTGAACACTAACTTGTTTCCTAATTGCAGCTTCGGAGCGATTATATCCACCTGGTTTGCAAACCGCTATGGAAGGAAACCGTCCATGCTTGCTTCCGCTATCATCTTCCTCATCGGGAGCGTGATACAGTCAATCGTGGGCCTCGGTAGCACGCCAGCCGTTGGACTTCAACTCTTTTATTTTGGTCGGTTCTTTGGCGGCGTCGGCGTCGGGTTGATGGCTGCTCTCGTGCCGACATATGTATCTGAATGCGCACCGCGGGCCATTCGTGGACGTTGTACTGGTAGTATCGAAGTGGCCGTCGGACTGGGGAATATGTTGAGTTGCAAGTATTTTTGTCTATCCTCGTGGTGTCTAGCTATCTCACATATCTCCTCCGATCTAGTCTGGGTCAACTACGGCGCATCTATTCAGATCCCTTTTGGACAAATACAATGGCGCCTTCCCATTATCGTTCAGATCATTCCGGGTGTCCTCTTCTTCCTCTTCATGCTTTTCCAGCCCGAATCGCCTCGTTGGCTGGTCGAAAAAGAACGTTATGAAGATGCGGCAAAATCGCTCGCTTATATTGCGCGTACCGACCCTTCCTCGCCTGCTGTCCAATTAACTCTCTCTGAAATCCGCGCGGACTTTGTGGGCCGTCATAAACTGAGCCTCTTCACACAGTTCCGTAAGATGGGAGAGAACAAGATCATTGCGCTTCGTTGTTTCATCCCGCCCTTCCTCACCTTCCTTCAACAATGGTCCGGGACGAACGCAATCAACTATTACTCCCCTCAAATATTCGCTTCTATCGGCATCTCGAGTACGACGGCATCGCTACTCGCTACGGGTATCTACGGCGTCGTCAAATTCGTCACGACCTGTCTCGTGCTCGCATTCGTGATCGAATCGTGGGGTCGTAAACGCACGCTCGTGTACGGCGGACTCGCCCAAGGTCTAATGATGCTCTGGATCGGTGGCTACGTCGCCGTCCATCCCGAACCCACCGTCGTGGCCGCCACGTACGTCTCCATCCTCGCCATCTACCTCTACGGCGTCTTCTTCTGTCTCGGCTGGGGCTTCACCCCGCTCGTCCTCGGGTCCGAGGTCGCCCCGGGGCATCTCCGGCCGGCAGTCATGTCGCTCGCGTCGGCCGTGACGTGGTTGCTCACGTACGTGATCGCGCAGATCACGCCGACGATGTTGACGCGGATCACGTGGGGGACGTATGTCGTCTTTGGGGTTGCGGGGGTGGCGATGGCGGCGTGGGTGTGGGCGGGGGTGCCGGAGACGACGGGGGTACCGCTCGAGGACGTCAAGTGGCTGTTCGAGGGGGATCCGCTTTGGGTGCGGTTCGTGCAGGACGCGCCGGGTGGGAATTGGGTGCTTGGGAAGCGGCGCGCGATGAGCGTCGAAGAGTTGAAGAAGCAGGCGGAGGGTGCGCGGGGGAGCGATGCGTCGGACGAGGAGAATGCGTCCGAGAAGCAGACGGTCGTTACAGCTGTGGACGAGCCACTCATTATCTGAATTGCCACGTCCTCGATCGCTCATTGGAGGATAGTGCGCATGCATGCAGTCTATATTTGTCTATCGACTGTCTACTAGTGGAACAACAACAGGCCGTCGTTTCACTCTACACACGGAACTTCCTGGTTGATGCCAGGGTACATGATGTGAAGGTGGTATCCAAGGCTACAACGCTTGTTCGGAACACATGGCACTCGAGACTCTAATGGGAAAAGGAACGAATGCACGCAAAAAAAAAGACCGGACGAGCCAAAAAAACACGCGTCGACGCGTGACCAGGGCTCCAAAAACCTGCGGAACGAACTGTGCACCACATGCACACAAGAAAGACCGGACGAGCCAAAACCGCTCGACGCGCGGTAAGGGCTCCAAAGGGGGTATAAGGGGGGTATATGACGGAACAATAATCAAAAAATGGAGGTGCCAGCCTGGGAAGCATCCAGCTTAAAAGGGCTTCCAGAGGTCCAATCTCCTCTCCGGGTTGATGGTTCGATGGCGCCGGGACATGCCGGTTACTTTGTGTCCAAAGGAAGATACAAGTCCCCGCTCGGCGGGTGGGTTGCGACGAGAAAATGCGCTAACGCTGCGTTTGCTCTGGCTAGAGGAAGAAAACCGGGTCAAAATCACCGGCGTTGCGACAAGGCACGAAAAGGTACAAACCATTGTGAACCTTGCACACTCGACGGCGTAGAAGATGGCGATGTCACGGATGGCGATGTCACGGTAACCGGAACACTCGAGGTAGGGAGTGCCGAGGTCGGGGTGCTGCCAGCGGGAGTAACGGGGGCTTCGGAACTAGCAAGGACGGGAAGGGCAGTTTGATTGGGCCCAGGGGTTGGAATGCTCGAGTACGAATCTTGAAAAATGTCGTTCTGCGCGCCATCTAAGAAGTTGTAGAGATCGTTGTAATAGGGAGGGGAATAGTAGCCTTCAAACATCTGTGTCGCGGGAGGAAGGTGAGCCAAGCCGAGGGTACAAATTTGGAGGGGATACATACGTTATTCTGTTCGGTTTGGAGCCAATAGAAGGGTTGCTTGGCACCATATGTACAGTTTCCAGGGACAGCGTCCGGCTTTCCGTTGTCTGGGTCTGCCCCACAGCGACGAGCAAGCTTGGATGTGGCAAGCCCGACGGTGGAGGTGGAGTTGGTGATAGTACATTGGAATCCGTTCATGTAGTCTGGGTGAATGTAGATAAGAATGCGTGTCGGGAATACGAATTAGGAAAGCAACGCGCACTCTGCTCTGAACCACTGTCGGGCGAGTGAATCCAAAAGAAGGCACAAATGCACATGTTATCTGGGCAAGGGGGCATTTTTTCCGGGACACCGAAAGTGGTGTATCGATCCCAAACACAGGTCTGGTTGACGCTGAATACGGTGAAGTCCGCGGGTTGGACCTGCGAGACGTCGCTCTTGTACGCAATGGCTAACGCGCAGCCCTTGACGTCGTCTAGGCCGGTTGTGTGGTACTCCGAGGTGGGAGAGCCAGGACAGACGGCGTTGGGATCGTTTGGGTCTTGGACGTTACCGCCCTCTGAGCTAGCATACCAAGTTGTAGCGCCTTTTTCGCAGGCTATCTCGGCGGTGACGTCCTGGCCAGCAGGGAGCTCAAAGACGTCTTCTGCGTGAGGTGGGTAGCCAAGGTGGTTGTGAAACCACCACTTGTCGAATGTTAAAGATGCAAGGGGGACAACGGGGCGGTTGTCGTAGTCAAACGTTTGGGCAGTGACATTGAATCCATACATGGAAGGATGCCAGATGGCTGGGTGTGATGTGAGTGGAGAGATGGGGAAAGCAGAAATGGGACGCACAAGCATGACCAGACACGCGGTGGAGGGAGGCGAGGAGGGGGAGGAGGAGGGCGGAGGAGTACATGGCTGGGCCTGCCAGGGATCGGGTTCTGGGGATGGTCCGTAGTACTTTGCATGGTCGACAATTTAAAGGTGGCCAGTATGACGACAATAATAATTGGTCCGCGTCACGCTATCATTGTTTGAGGTGTGACAGTCACACCCCCTAGCAATGTCCGTCCGGCTGATGAAAATGAGCTGATACCCAGAATACCGTCGCTCTATCCCCGGCTACCCTCCACGCTGGCACTCGAAGTATCCCCAGAAGATCCGAGTCGTTGCGGAGATTGTCGTCGTGCAACGCGGTTGTCATTCGAACTTTAGGCGGTTACCGTCGAGTTCTCGAATCCCCAGAATCTGCCAGTGCCAACGAGCCCATGTGCCTTTGACCTGCAGGTTTCGATCATGCCTCATGACCAGCCTTCTGTTCAGCTCAAACCAGTGCAGGGGGTGCGTCCACTTTATCCTACTTTGCCTTTCCATCCTGGAAGGTCAAAGCGGGGACCGCAGTCAAAGCGTCGACGCGGACGGCTCACGAATTCCCTGTCATTGTTCCCCTGGTCTTGCCCGGTCCACAGTCCACATGTCTTGTCGTCCATATAATCTAGGTGCTGCTTCTCCATCGCGTGTCACCCCTCATCACTCGTCTCCTTGCGATGAACCTCAGACAGGTTTCCACTCCCACCTCTGCACTCCCAGCACGACCTGAGCGGCCTATCAAATACATACGGCCTGTCATGGCTCCCGATGGCAGCGTCGGATACGACCGCCCTCTGGAGAACTACTTTGACACATCCATGGCCCCACGTCTCCTTCCCTCTAAGCCACCAGCTAGAGTACGTACCCACTTCCCTTCCTCGTGGCTAACGGTGACACGATTTCCGATCATAGCTTCATGATACGGTAGCGCGGGCCCATGATCATCGATTTCAGGTCACCCCGGATATGGTCGATCCGTCTTGGACTACTCCCCGCCCTTTGATCCTCAATCCACGTGAGCGTCCTCGTCCACTTGCCAAGCTATCCGGAAATTCACCGGAATACTTGGGGATCTCACCCGACTTACCAGGCTGGCGTCCCCGTCGATCTTCGTACGAAGACCGACGTGGTGCGGTCGGGGTAACTCCGAGCGAAGTAAACACGCTCGTCCCGTACATACCGCCTATCGACACGAGCTTGCCGCCTCCGTCCAGGGAGTGGCTCGATGAAATGGCAAAACGCTTCTTGGCAGGCGCGCACGCGGATTTCGAGGATTCTACTCGTAATCCCACAAACGACGCCGCATCATCTGGACCATCTCTCGAGTCCGACGACAGCACCTTCTTCGATTACGACACTGACAGTACTTTCGACGGTACCGTTACTGTTTCTCGCACGTCCATGCCACAGTCTCCACAACAAGCACCTCAAGTAGAGTCCGAATCCAATCCTCATGATGTCGGTTTTGATTCGAGCTCGGATACGGATACGGACACAGATACAGACACCGACGTGGATAGTGATGACGGGGACGGGTACAACTGGAGTACCACCCGCATCTCTGAATCAGGTCCTGGTTCACGGTGGATAATTCCGCGCAAGCGTCCTTCCGTCGTGATTGTCAACAACAAGGATGTCACTATAAACGTTGACGACTCGAATGACAGCAGCCATGGTACAAGTCTTAGTTCAGGCTGTGTTAGTCCTCCTTCATCTGACGACGAGCACGCGGGAAAACGTCGAAGAGGAGGGAAAACCGCGTTTCCTCAGAGGGTCACTAAGAAGCCCAAGAGGCATGCAAATGATACACCTGCGCGGCAGTGCCGCAAGAGTATCGCTGCGCACCATACAACGGAACACGAGAGAGATAATTCCCCTGAACGTGCCTCGCCCCTTCCTCCCGGACGTACCCCACCACCTGGAAGTGACACACCCACGTCGTCGCGGCCACCAGTTTCATCTGTCACCGCTACTGCCCTGCAAATGAATCAGGTTCGAATCGCATCACCTGGCATCGCTTCTCCCCGGCTTTTACCCCAATCGAACATCGCCCCTGTTCCTCCCAAACCACCCAAGACGTTTGCTTGTCTCATGGATGGTTGTAGCCAAATCTGTGCCTCCGCCGGCGACCTCCAGAGACATCAGCAATCTCTCCGCCATCGTGCCCCGTCACATAATTGTTTGGCCTGCGGCAAGTCGTACACGCGACCGGACGCATTGAAGAGGCATTTGAACAGCAAGGCGTCATGTAAGAAGGTGCACGCCACGAAACTGGCCAACGGTGCAGAGGTGGAAGAAGTCCCAGCGGAAGCGAACGACGAGGCGGTGCAAGTCGTGGCCACATCCTCTTGATATGATCGAGGTGTGGAGGCGGCATGCCCCACCACACCGCTTTCGCTCCGTTTCTCGGTGCGGTGTCGACCACGTTCGAGATGATAACTGGAAGGATTAGGAACCGAAATGTTTACTTTTAATAGCGTATGGCCTGCTGGTCGGGCCTGATACTTTGATTGCGATCACCCATTGTTTTTTTTCTGTCTGTCTCTTTTTTTCTGCCGCTTATGCTCACTCGTCGTATTCGTCCTGTCCTTGCTGTCGCGTAATTTGTGTAATATGCCATGTCGCAATCGCCGCTCATTAATCATTAATCATTGGTCACTGAAACCTGCAAGCTAAGAACATTGTTCGTCGGAAAGCCGAGTATTTCTGATGCGGCCGTGCTCTTTGCTATCATCTATGAATACCCCGCCTCCCCATTCGACGTTATGACCTCTTAATTCTGCGGTCCTTCTGATGATGCGGGTCAGGTACCGGAGTCTAGGTGTCCCCACCCCACCCTGCAACTAGGACGGAGTCTCTATACACCGTGACCAGGCGTTACCACGAGTACGAGGAATACCTTGGACTCCACCTGGTCGGGGGTCCGCAGGGTGCACATACAAATGCATATTAGTCCCTGATGTATTGGTTCTGCAGGGTCTGACAGGGGTGGTAGTCGCGGTACGCTATCGCTCGGGCATCGGGACCCCAGAGCCTCGTGTTCGAAACGGCGTATCGACGGGGGTTGACATTGACCCGTTGCGCACGGCGGCCGGAACAAGGTTCGAGGCGAAAATCTGAATCGAATCGCATCGCATCGAATCGTATTTCGCTTCGAGACTCCAAGCTGTCTTGACAGATCGCGACACCCACACCCGCACCCACACACGACTTGAAGTCGGATGGGAACGTCATGTTTTATGTTTGCCCGAAAGAACTGATGGTTTCCTTTGTTTCCACCATGGCATCACTGATTAGCAAGGGAAAAAACTTGAAAAGGATACATACGTGGATGTTACAGTTTGCCCGCTTGTAGAGTCCAACGTACTCAGGCTACGGTTGCCTCTCGCCGCTGGGGCGCTGACGACTGCCACCCCTCGCTTGTTCATCGTCAAGGGAGAATACGACATTCCAACTGAACTAGTCTCGGGACGGCCGTCCATAAGTACTTATGCGGGTTCGCCGCCAGGGTTTGGAATGACGATGTCCCAGTCCGAGCCCGTCGTGACCACAGGGGGTTGGGCTCTATTCGGAAGACTTATTGGATACGGTTGCAAGCTGCGTCCGAGTCGGGGTGTGGCGGCCCGGGGTCGTGGGATCGACGTCACGATCGAGTGCTTGCAGTACTAGTGATGATCGACCCTTCTTCGGAAGACGACCCTTTGTTTCGATGTCATGGACAACGTTCCAACTTCTCAGGCTGGCCGCGCTGGCGGTCTTTTTACGTACTAACTTCCCTGCGCTCAAGCGTTCCTGAAACGGCAACTTAAATCGCGAGTGCGACTGGTAGTCTGGTAACCAGCCCCTCTACGAGGCAAACTCTGTTTTATGAGGTCTGGTCTATCGACGGTTTGCCTCGTAGACGGGCTGGTTACCAGAATACATAGCTCCATTAATCGGCATATGTATTACGAGATCGCATCCAGGACCACACTGAGCCAGAGAGAAGTTGGATGGTACTCCGCTTCTTGAAACAGGGTTGTGTCTTCCCCTCGACCAACGACATTCAGGTCCTTAAGCAGGCTCATCATAGTCACAAGGGGACACGTTCGTGAACCTGGTCATCCAAGGCATCCGCTACCACATCCGGTAGGCATCCATTGCGTCGTCGGCGAGTATCCATCATTTGCAACCCACATTCCATTTCCTTGTGGCGTCCGCATGCTCGGTGTCCATTTCAGCCCTTGCATCATGCGCGACGTTCCTGAACCGCTTCCAATTCGGCTTGCATGCTGAGTCGCCGACGCTTAATTTGGTTGCTGTTCGCTGGTATGTACCGTCCGGTAACCGTCTCCCCCCCCTTTTTCCCTCGTCGATGACGGTAGGCTCTTCACACCCGCGACTTTGTAGGTGCAGACCGCGCTGGCACCCTCCCAACGCACCTCCCAAGATATTGCAAGGTAGGTTGGTGGGTGGGTGGGTGGGCAGGTATCAGGGTGCGGCGGCCAATGTTCAAATCCGCGTCGGCGCTGCGACAATCGTGAACCCGACCCGATGCCACCGGGACGGAGGTCAAGAACATGGCGAATCGAGTGATACCCACCCCAAAGGTCTTGTTCCGGACTTGAAACGGGCATCGACGTTCTGCGATCACCGCGCAGCGAAAGCGACTGTGACACGAGGAGGTGTTTGCTTGCTACTGACGAGAGGGGCGAATCTGGTTCTTCGTCAGCATGCGCCGGATCCCTGACTAGCGATGGTGACCCAAAAAACATCAAACAAAGTCGTGCTTTAGGCACGTCGGCCAAGTCTCGAAAAAAACAAAACGAAATGCGAGGCGAGGAAACGGGAACGACCCCCCTCCCTCCACGAGCACTTGTCGTTGGCTGCCAAGATCCGAAACCAAGAGCGCCCACGTGTCCCGATACGTAAAAAGGTTGGTCGGGGTCGTCAATATGCACATACAATGTTTACTGAAAAAGGGTATCCGTGCCTATCGTACCGTCGGACAGGCACACGGCGAGACTTTGATGGGCCTTCATAGGTTCCCAAGCCACCTTCCTTTTTGTTCTAGTTTCTGGGCCTGAGCAGACTGCGCAGAATGCTTACGACAAAATGAAGAGTATCGCTTCTTGGAGCCCACGCGCGAGTGGGAGCGGGGGCCCATACGTGCCTGTCCGTTTCATCACTCCGTGATTCGACCGTGCAGACCAACCACGGGGTGAACCAGCGCCAACCGCCCACACCCCAGACTGTCAAGTATATACGTGGAACCAGCACAGCTCAAACTTGGCATGTCATCGTCGGTGGCCTTTCATGTGGCACTCATGTCCATGGTCCGATGATGGCCTGCTACCTTGTCCCATCATGGCGCCCAGGCACGCCCGTCGTTTCGCGGGTTTTGGCACGTCAATCACCGTTCGATTATAGCCAGCTCTTTTCCACCTCGCGGGCGTGCATAGCAACGCGATCAACTCATCAAGCCCGTCCAGGGGACTGGGCGCGAAGTACTTGGCCCATGCGGATCTTGCGCGTGATTACCGATTGTACATCGACGGTACTCGGGCTGTATACGGTCCGAGGACACGCTGGTGGCCGGCGGCGGACGTGCACAGATGCCGAAGGAGCGACGTACGGTACGTCATGACTCGTGAATGCTCCAAGGTCGAAAGAAACCCCACCCGTAAAATGGCTGCCAACGCACTCGGACGCCTCGCTCGCTCGATGCCAAAGTGGAATGGGCGCAAGTGAGATCCGAGCCCACCTCGCGCCCCTTTCCCCCCGTGCCCGTGTGCCGACGCGAGCACTGATCCCAAAATTATAGTTATGGGCGGCTCGCATGATGAATACTATATTGTAAGCAACGTTAATTATCATGCAATCATGGGCGTGGAGTCCGTGGCACATGGGCGCGACCAAGCCTATCCATCCGATCACGTATCCCACATTTCATTTCGAACGCAGGCCATCATTCATGTCGTATGATGGCGTATGATTCATCTCGTCGACATGGCTATGGCTCGGGGTAGACACATGTGGAACGCACCTGGTGGGGAGGGGGAGGGGCGAGAGGGGCGCGGGGGAATAGCGAGTGATCGGATTCGTGGCAGTTCACCTGGAAGTTGCGGGTGTGGTGATCGATCAGTGCGTCGGCATCGGTACCAAAGTTCGTCGCCGTTCCTACTGCATACGGGTCCATCGGACGATGGTACCTGCATGCAAGCGAGTAACAGACGTGGATATCGGATCCAGACTCGACGCACTTGGCCTAGTCTCGTCGCAACGTCGGTACTTTCCTCTCTTCAGGCACGGACAACCAACACCTTTTTTGCCTTCTTTCGCCTTCATTTCCTCGGTCGGACGCGGTCAGATCAGGAGCCTATCGCATCGGGAAAAGACAAAGCGCCCAAAGGGGGGAGGGGAAGGGGGAACAGGGACATCATTCGAGATGGGCCACGGCGCATTCGGAGCGTTCGTTCATATGGCGACGTTCAGGGGTTTTCGGCCGGTTTGACTCGCAGTCCTTGACTCCCTCCCCACCAATCAGAGATCGGGTGGAGTGCGAGTGCAGCCGTCGTGGGGGGGCGGTGCTTGAACCTTTTCACCGCCTCGTGTTCTTTTTCTTCCCTTTTCATCGATGACAACGTGGTGTGGATTACAGTCGACTCTGTAATAACCCATACCCCTCGGGATAGGCCCAGGGGTATGGCTTATGGGAGAGTGTGGGTTTTGATTGCCAGTGGGGCTGGAAGCACCGACAATAAGCTTTGGGAATGGAAAATTGTATGTGTGTTTTCACAGAGCATGGGCTATATGTGGTATGCATACGTGCAGGAGGAATACTTTTTATGTTCTAGAATAGACTAGTCATATTGGATCATTGGCTCTGAAGAACATAATCTGTATTGTCCAATCGATTGTTCGCCTGACAGACGATTGGTGAGCATCATGATGGTGCCCCAATCAAATCTGACAAGGATGTGTAATCATGGACGTCTGCACCCCTCGGAGCGCAGTATCCGTGTATGCAATTAAATAAAGCGCATATTTTCAACAAAAGGGGCAGATGATCATGTCCATCGTTAGGAACCAGGACACCCCTCCCCCATCTGGCCCGCCCCATCCAAGCGCCCATGATGACGACGGACAATACGTACCGCACATGAACCCGCGAGCCGTTCAAGCACGCACATCCATGTCCATATCCATATCCCGAACCGTGCGATACGTGTCACCCGGACACGATCACTGCGGACGAGATTAAAACGCGTTCTGCATCCGTGTGGCAGGGTGCGAACGGCCGGATAAACGATCCTCCGTTGGAGCGCCAACGTCGTCGCGCACGCATGGAACCCAAGCCCAAGCCCAAACGCCCAACGCCCAACGAGTCGAAACCCCCATGACACGATCATGATCGGTGCGCTCGACCGCCGCGATGCGGGCGGAATGCTCGACGGCTCCTCGACCTCCGGCTCCGAAGGGGTCGTACGCAGTCGCCACTGTGCGAAAGTGGGCTGTCATTGGTGTGGATCGTGTCCACGACTTCGCACGGTCATTGAGATATGGTCTGCTATGGGGCGTTCCCATCGCATCGAAGCCTCCGAGATGTTCGTTGGTGGCCGGCGTCCTGCACGGACGGGTACATCGTTTTGTGCGATAAGGACCGACGAACAAATCTCTGGCCATCGAACCATACAGTCACGTGATCTCGATAATATGTGTCAAAAAATAGAATGATGAACGAAAATGACAAGGTTTACCGCATAAGAGTGTTGGAAAGGGCCAGGCTCTGCCTGGCAGTGGGAGAATCCCCCTTGGCTGTGTGTATCGGCATCAAGACGCCTCTGTTCTTTGTTTCCGTAAACAGATATCAGTAAAATGATCCCGCGCACTATCACGATCAACGACGGCGGTCATTGACATCATGGGCGAGAGGAACATTCAGGAACGATCCGGAGTGGAGTGGTCACAACAAGTGTCTGGCAGTGTGCAGGGTTCAACGTGGTCGCCACGAAGAGG
>JBBPRK010001295.1:0-13387 GCA_038093075.1 Boletus patriciae | reverse complement strand
CCAACAGGCTACCAACTGAACGTACTACTGAACCTTGATACAAATACAATGCTGAACATGAGCAGTGTCCATATTTGGTAAGTCGTGGCTCATGCTAAGTTGTTGTCCTACCTAGTCGTCTTCGATCGACTCTGTCCTCGCGTTTTGCGCCTTGGGAACACTCCCTCAGCCTCTCTGCTCCATATACGATATACACGACCCATCCGATTTGCCCGATAAGGTCTTGACGCGACCATTCGACTTGGTAAGTGGACACGATTTGACTCGTCCATAATGACGCGGTGAGTTGACGGATGTCTAGGGTGCTTGTTTGGTGATGTGGATGCGTCAGGTACGTCGTCCGTCATGCGCTTGCGCTGTTTGTGCTGACTTGCCGTCTCCCATACATTCTAACGCCGTCTGTATGGTTTTCGTGGTCCCGATCATAGTACTTTGCGCTTCGACGGCATCTGGACGATGTGCACGAGAACGCAACTGCGGAGGAGGAACGCGAGGTGCTCACAGCATGGTCGCAGGGGTATGTATAATACGCCTCACGTCAATCCTCGATCGTCGCTGACCAATCGCGGTGGCATACTACGCCTGGTTCAGGTGCAATGGAATGCGTGAGTCCACAACGTCTCCAACATCCCACACGAAGCGCCGATATTTTCACCCTTCCTGGAACAGCGCGCCGTACGAAGACGCTTGTCTCTATCTCGTCACAAAATCACACAAGGTACCGCGGACGGACGGACAACGCGCACACTTGACGATGCAGGAGCCGCCCTTGATCGTCTCAGACACGCACCTTTCCGTGTGTCATGCTTCGCTCGCATACGGATGGGGAACAGTAGGGTAAATGGATATGGACAAAGTAAAAGGCAGACTCAGACGGACAGACAAATAGACACATTGCAACGGACAAAGTGTAAAGAGGAACAAACTTTCGTACACACAGTATAGATGTGACTGACATATAGTAGTGCGCTATGGCCAATATCCCGGCTCTTCACGATGTAGCTTCTCTTTCGTCATCGCGTTCCGTCTCATTATCATCTCATCCAAAAAAAAACAGTACCTCTCGGCCAGCATCTCTCGACAAATTGCGTGATAGCCCCCAATCCACACATTGGTCTGCTCAGCAATAGATGAATTGAAGAACCACCCGGCGTCCCCTTCCCCACGGAGCTCCGGAAATGACTCTGGATTACAGTTCAGTTGACACCACTGATCAGTCACTGTGTGCTTGCACTTGAAGTGGAAGACGTCTACAGATAGCCCAATATCCTTGAAGAAAGGGTCATTTCGCACCATCTTCGACAATGTGCAATTATTATCATAGAAAATATGGTTCGGCTTAAAGCTTCCCCCGGTGTGGTAAACACGTTTGATCATCTCCTACATCTTGAAATTAGATAGATAAAAGGAATGTGGGCAAACGTACGATGACGCTTGCGACTCCCTCTGCACCATAAAAGGTACCAGCTCGAAATCACTGTGGAACAAATGGTCGAGTGGGCGACAACCCCTCGCCACCAGAGAGCTTCAAGCACCTGATTGAAACCCAGCTCGGATGACCTATAATATGTTGGCATCGTCTCGGTCCCGTTTTTCGCATCATATTCTGTTCATTCATGTGGTTTGTTTTATAAATACCGTCTATCTTGGTACGTATTTCTCGCGCCCTGCATCGTTGACGTTTTATATTAAATGCATTTCAGATATGATATGTATTCCCACCGGCCTTTAGCTCCCTCGTCTCAACCTATCTATCTCCGTCGGCAGAGACCGTGCTTGACGATCTGTTTGAAGGTGCGTTCACCGTAGAATCTCAAACTTCAATTGGCTATTACTGATTCTCGATCATCCGGCACGGATATGGTGCAAAAGTTGCGATGTGTTTTCGAGGCGCCTGTTATCAGTTTTATTCTTTTCGAAGTCAAGGTTTCCGTTCTGCATTTCTTGTTCTTAGGCTTGCACTCGTTGTGCTCTTTCTTGCACAGTCTAAGATCTCACGAATCCCTGTACGACCGTACCTTGTGCAAACCCGTTCGTAAGAGCAAGCATGTCAACGAAAACCCTGTTCACATAAATATTTGGAAACGGCACGGGGAGAATGAACACGGGCAGGGCTCTACTAGTAGGGGATATGATGAGTTCTCCGTCGACATTTAGATGTCCGAGAACGCACCACTAACGAGCAATTATTGGCTATCCATACGCAAGCGCTTTTGTGGTGACTCTAGATCTGCTTCGGAAATTCCAGCCGTGTCCAATCTTCGCTTGCGTGATCGCGGCAACACTGATGACCCACGATCGTCTTCTGCGTCACACTCCATGTCCGAAGGTGAAGGACGTATAGGGTTGCGCGGTGTCTGCCTATCACATGCGGTACGGCTGTGATCAGACACAACCAATGTTGGCCATTCGAAGTCTTTCTCTCTTAGTAACTGCCCCTGCAGGATTTTGCCCATGTGCGTGTGTGCGAATGGTCGTCCTCTGCTCCGGATAGCAAGCAGCGCCATCACGGAAGGCAGCGGTGAACCCGAGAACGTGATTTCCATCTCTTCGAAACTACCAGGGATGTTGAACAGGTTCCGCCGGATCGGTCTATCGTTCGGAAAGTCTGCCGTGCTAGTAGGTACGTCGAGGAAACGGCATAGCCGGAGGTATGATTTATAGTCTCTGAGATAGAGCTGCCCGGCGAACACGTTCAGCTGGTCGACCAGATGCCAGGGTGGAGTCCAGTCGGAGGGTAAAGAAGGGATGGAATAAAGTTTGAGATCGTCCGATGGTTTCATGCGCTGCGATGTGCGGGGCGCGTACACATGAAGGTGGACGCATTCACTTGCCCTGATGTCTGGCATCAGGCGGTCGGCTTCAAATGGGCTCAACAGAACGAGTACTGGGTTGCCGTCCCCTCGACTGGAGAGGATCCACTGGACAGGTCGGAGATATTGGTCTATAGTCCCTCGAGTAGACTCAGGCTTGATCGTCCTGCAGAAGTCCGCCGTCGCCAAGATAAATGGACTCCATACATCTGCTTCCCGAGTAGCTGCAGAACTCTTTTCGAGCGTTGTGAACACCGGAAGAAATGCGCTGCCGGGGTGCAACGGAGGGATGACACCGGTCTTGACGAACGCCACAATATCTCCATGAAGATGATGTTCGGCCGCTTCTGCCCGGGGGGGCAGCTCTACCTCTCGTTCGCGTTCCCGCTCGCGGTTCACCTCACGTTCATGTTCTTCTTCCATCTGTGCACTGGGAAGTGATAGAACCCCGAGATCTTTGCAACGTTGCCGAATCCCTGGATCCAGCGCCGACAGGTCACTCTGCGCGTTCTTAGATTCGCAGGGTGCATATAGATCGGCCAACGATTTCAGATCTGGTTGGAGCCATGCATCCGACAGCTGCTCGGCTGTGAGGTCACTGTTGCAGAAACGGGACCAGGCATCATGTCTTGATTTATGGTTCATGCCTTGTTGTGCCCAGTAAGGAGCCCGCTGTTGAATATCGGTCCAGGTCTCATGTATTGCCCAGCATAAGATATCGACAGTGGTGATTCGTGTGGTCGGATCCTTGTTACCAGTCACAGCACGGATGCTTAGATCAACTTCAAGGGGAGCAAAAAACATGACCGAATGACCATGGCCCAGCTTGCGCATTCGCATGCAGCCTGAAAATCACAAACCGTGAGATTTACCAATTGGATCGCGGCGCCGGAACGAACCTTGCACCAGTGCATCTTTTGTCACCTTGGGACCTAGTGTGACAGCCGCTCGTGACCTGACAGGGAGTCTGAGGTCAGTGCCTCTTGTATGCGCGTGATCCAGGTAGACAACACAACAGTCTAGCTGTTGAGCAAGCGGCGACGATGACAGTGATTGAGTGATGCCGTTTCGTGCGAGTACCGTCAGTTCACCATTCTCGTTGAAATAGATGGCTCCAGCAGTAACGCGGGTGCTATCAAGCCAGGCTTTAGCCACTTGGCGATTGGAAAAATCGAGGATCTGTGCCCCAACATCCACTAAAACACGAATTTCTGGGAGTTGCGTGGTTACCAAGTGGAGGAATTCAAGCGTAGTCTGTCGTTCCCCATTCTCGTGAGTGACAATGTAAAAGTCGTTTTCGGGCTGAAGAAGATATGCAAGGACAGTGGCATTGGTTCCCTGCTGGTGGTTGAGGTCGCGCTGAGTAACAGACATGGGTAACAGCCATCGCCCGTCGTTCGTTCCAGAAAATCCTGATGATCAACTCAGCGACCGAATTGAACGACGTGCGATGAACCGCGGGTTCACTCACCGGTTATAGGCTTCTCCCGTTTCTCTGCTAAATCCCAACTAGACCCGGACAGTTTCCAAGGAAATCCTTTTGCTTCGTGCGGAAACACCACTCGCGAAAGGTAGAAATCTATAGCTCCTTGATTCCGAGAGAACAGTGGGAATATGACCTTGTCCCATTGTTCCGATGACCTGAGGTTGATCTCGCTGAGTCTCCGAAGCGAGTCCGGCACTGACTCGCGATCATACTCTTTCACCCAATATGCGTACTCTGTAAATGGGTCATCCTGGTCTAGCAGCATTTCGAAGGAAACTCTCAGTTGCTCCTTGTCAAGACCGGCATAGTAGTACGATAAGCATGTGAGAATGATGGTGATATCTGGATGGCCAAACTGGGTGTTGGGTGCTGGTACGTCTTTCGCCCGATACGGAACGGCAAGCATTGTAGCAGTTCCGCGTCTGAGTCGTGGCTGAGAGACAAGGCCATAGTCAACGCGCCACCTCCGCCCCGCAAGAGCAAACCACAGAATGTTCGACGCCAGAAGACCACGGAGAAGTAGCAGTCCACTCCACAGATAACTTTGATGGGAACCCTTAGCGTACTCCTCCACCCTCTTTGCCGTATCAGGAACTTGGAGGATATCCTCGTCAGATATAAAACTGCGGATTGCATCACGTAGTGGTGAAGAGATGTGTTGTAAGTTGAAATTGGGAAGCCGTCCGGCCATAACGTCCTCCACAATCAATGATATTAGGCGCCCACCAATGTCGGAGCCTGGTACGACGTGGATGTGTGGAAACGATCCAGGTGGGCCGCATTCATACTCTACAAAGTTGGAGTGATTTCTTGAGATGGCACAAGCACCATCCTTTACCAGCCGGAGAACTTGCTGAGTAATCGTCCATCGGTCAGGGTATCCGTCCATATGTTGCTGGAGGCCGATCGTGTAAACCAATTGGAAGCGGGAGTGAAGAATTTCGTCGTTCTCGTCCAGGATATCTCGAGTATGCGAGTTGATCCACTTCTGAAAATTCACCCACTTGGATGCACTGCCCGAAGCATCGTCAGAACCACCGCGGCGCCAGGCATGGTGAGCGGCGCCCTTGCTGCTTGAGTGGTTTGGCGATTGCTTCAGCAATCGAAACATATTGCCCACATGACTATCTTCCTGTATCTTGAGTTCAATAGTCAGCGGAATCAACGATCACGAATATGCAACTATCCATGCACACCGATCTCAGCGACAGGGCCGTCTCGATGTGCCCGTAAATCGTTTTCTGGTTCTTCATGAAAGGGTTGGTCATAAGCTGGGCTTTACATGTCTGCTCCACCACGTTCTTCAGCTTGAGTGACAGAACATGCTCGGGCTGGACAAGTAGAATTCCACGCTCAGTCATACACTGAGACATGAGCTTCTGTAGATCATCAATTTGAAGGGTGGTCACTTTGCCCTTGTCATCGTACTCGGGGGTACGAGAGAAGGGCAGATGGTATATTGGTCTGTTAGTGAACCCGCCAAGGCGAGAAACGAGTAATTCGAACATCTGCACCGTCAGCGCTTTTGGAACAATGACACGGACAAGTTGTTTGCCATCAGCGAGAGCAGCAGCAGCAATCGGGATGATCACAGATGATTTCCCTTCGCCCATGTTCACCTGCATCACAGTGTTTTCACCAGATTGTGGGGACATTATTTCCATCGCAGTTTCTGCCTGAGCGCCACGAATAAGAAAGTTTCCCTGAATCTGACAAAGATGAAGAGCATTGTCAGTAGAGACGAGTATCCAGACAGAAGAAAGTAACCTGGATTAACAGCCAATCTGGGTACTCTTCAGCATTCCACCCGTCACATCCCTCGTTCTCCAATTCCTTCGAAAATTCTTCTTCAAGACCGTCCAGGGCAAATCGTAGCAATCGCCGGGAACGCTGAAGCTCCAAAAGGAGTAAGGCCAACGATATCAAACACTCCTTCCAGTGTGCAGGGACGTCAATGGGCGAGGTGGACGCGAGATATCGCAAGAGGACATCTGCAGTAATTGGCGGCCATTGACCAAATCGATCGAGTGCCTGTTCGAGCGGGTCGGTCGTTGGACCCAACCTCTTCTTAAGAATGTCCATAGAGTCCATGTAGTTGACTCTGCACTCCACGTAGTGCTTCTGAAGTGTCTCGATGAGGTTACCACCTGCGACTTTGTGGGTTGTTTGAGATTCCACCCGAACACGTTGTGCGCTGGCGTAAAGGCAAGCGAGATATTCCCGTTGAAACAAAGAGTCCGTCCGAAGAGAGGAGAATAGCTGATCCAAAGCGGGGATACCATGTAACGATGTCTTGTCATTGTCGTGAAGCAGGGTGTTAGGCAGTGAGAGTTGTGGTGCAGGTCTGTTGGAAAACAGCTGATCGAACGTGATTGACCATGGTAGTCTAGGTTGTACGGGGAAGTGCGTAGTCAAATGCTTGCTCTCATTATAATTGCGGTCTTCGAGAGAGGTTGGTCCAGTAGCATTCGATGAAAATAGATAGGCGGCTCGTCGCGCAGCGGAACTGTCCTGCGCCGAATACGAACTGCGATCAGATTCCCAGTAATATCTACTGAGGATTTTCTGGTATGCAGCATTGATCTGAGGATAGTCAGTTGAAATCCAAAGGTCGTCGTCGTGCTCGAGAGCCTTGAGTGTCATGATTGACCGACATCTAGCCGACTGTATGAGACCAAGTGCTACCTGAGCACCCGTTTTGCCTGTCAGTGGATCAGGCCGATGGCAACTAGTCATGGCATGCAGATAAGCAAGAAATCTTGTGCTCGCCAAAGTGTCATTCCCTATTAAGCAGCCCTGTTCAGCATCTACCTCGTACGTGTGATATGGTGGTTCACGAGGCCCAGAGAAAACGTCAACGTTAACCCGGACCCGCTGCTTGGCATTTGTTTCGGGAAAGCCATTCGGAATGAGGACTCGTCTGGGGATAAGTGCTTCTGGTACGAGGGCCCCCGCAATATGGGTTTTCGGCCGAAGAACGAGGAGGTTCTCTAAACCGAACAATGCACCAACACATTGATTCTCGTCGTAAACCATGTCCTTGAAATCATGGGACTCGAGGTCTTCTGCTTCATTGACAAAAAAGGACAAGCCATAACGCGGCAAAGCGACAGACAACCGTTGCACCGATGTGGATTGGAGAGAGTCGACGGGGGAAGTGGTGACTAGGAGATTTTTGGATCCCATTTCGCTCCATCGTCCTAGCACGTTGAGACACTCAAAACACTTGGATGCCATTGCCCAAGTTGCACTTCGGATGTCCACAAGGGTCTCACGACCCTTATACATACGAGATTGTCCCGAGGCACAATCAATCCTCCAGTGCTCAAAAGATTCTTCCCAAAGCTGCTCGAGAGGGCGTATCTCGATGATCTTTGTGGACAAATTCAACCAATGTACATGGCCATCGACGAGCGCTGGCGGAAGGTCTCTCAGAAGTTTGCTCGAAGGAATGAGCTCGAGTATCTCGTTTATTTGATTGCCTTGCGCTCGGACCACCAAATCGCCATCTCGCAGCGAAAAGTGCACCTGCGAGTATTTGAACCACTTTGATTATGTCATCTAGGGTGGGATAGTCACCTTGTGTTCGGAAGTCATGGCGAGGGCTGTGAGATCCATTCCTGGGACATTGAATGGTGTGAGAAAGCGGTCTTTCTGCAAACAATAGTTAGCAATGTTCATTAAGATCAACAACTACAGCCTGTACACACATCGCGAACCATTTTCCTGAAATCATGCGGCAATCCACTCAACAGTTGGCCGTTTACTCGAAGCGTCCCATCGAGCAGGTTCATGTGCACTGTTTGCGAGGGTTGGTCCACAGTTGCTTCGGTCTTGCATGTAAGCCAACGAGCATGTGGAGACCACAACTCCTCCCATCTCTGTGTACCCGGCCGATAGCTAGCGAAAATCTTGCCAACTGCGAGGTCAACACCATAGTCTGATGCATCAGCAAGGATTACATCCTTCAAGATCTCCTCGAGAGCAGGAGAAATACGACTGTCTCGCTCGAGGAGTAGTTGTAAGTATTGATCATTGGGGTCTGGAAAGCGGTGGTTGAAGTATGAGTGTTGAGGGTATGCGGCATTCAAGAATTAGACTTACGTTTGTGACGGGGTCCTTGTATAAACATGGCGCAAGAAAGTAGGGCATCAACATCCTCTGGAGAGCGGAAGAGCTTGCGGAGGGTAGCAATGTCAACGTCAAACGTGCTTCGGCAAGTGGCTGCCATTTCCAGCAAGAGAATCCTGCGTTTGTCGTTCGTAGGTGCTTGTGCCAGGTCGTATGATAGCTCCTGCACCCAACTGAACGTCTTCCTGCGTACCCTCCGAAGAAGTGCGATGGCTCGGTCTGAGGCCCCTTCACTGGGACTTGACGCAAGCATCCGAGTGAGCAACAAAGAAATGGTATTCATCAACACCCCATCGATCGAGCCAGCTCCGACGTCCACGAACAAGCTGTCGAGCTCGGCCAGAAGGGCATTGCAAAAGCCCATGTCTTGAAGTTCTTGGTGCCAGATCCACGCCCCTGTATTCAAATCGAGCGGTCCGACTTGGAAGGCTGCACGGGCGAGGAGGTAATGAACTTCGTAACGGCGAAGGTTGAGAGTTCTACTGCGCAGCCCCTGCAGGATGTTGAGCCATTGGAGCGAGCCACCGCTCCGCAAGTGTCCAAACGCGATAAATTCATCGAGGGGGAGCTCCGTGGGACAGTCCACTTGAGCAGACAAGACGTCGTTGGGCGTGTGGGACGTACAATACACATGTTTTTCCAAGTTGCAAGGGAGAACATGGTATCTGAGGTCCCTCAAAGGCTCGCTCTGACGGCCCCGCCGATCGGAATGTCGCGAAATAACGTAACATAATGTCTCGCCCTTTCGGGTCATGGAACTCTGGGGAAAGGAAAAGTGGATCTGGGTGGGGAGTCGTCCTGGGCCGACAAAGTAAGGCTGCAATGCAGGGACACACATATAAGCACGTCCAGAGCACCAGCCACTGTCCAACCAGTGATGGCCGAAACAATGAAGAATGCTGGGCGCAGCAGAACGCCAGATACGAACGCACGCCGGGCATTGCAGTTCGAATACGACAACTTTCGCATGCAATAGCAAGGTGGGCAGTGGTGATCGGAAAACCGCTGCACTCCCAGCAAGTCGTCGCCCGGGTGGACGCCGCGGGTATTCTTGGTATCCATCATAGGTGTGTGCGAGACCTGCATCTTCTAGCTGCGGACCGGCACACTCAGCAGCCTGTTCCATCGCGTCTTGTTCGATGCGAGCTTTGAGCTGCTGAAGCTGCGGAGATTGATCATAGTAACGGACAGGAAAGCTATCTTCGGTGAATTCGTTCGAAAGTACCGACCATCCCGAACGTGACTGAGAATGACGCGCAGAGAGGTACTGGTATGCGCAGGAAAGACGATGGAGGCTTGTTGTCTTGCGCAGGAGAAGTCCTTCCAGGCATGCAATCGGAATTTCGGGGGGATACTCCGCGAGCATGGGAATCTCCTTCACGACTAGCTTATCGAGTGCGACATAAAGCTCGATTGCTATCAATAACCTGATGGACATCTCTTCTGGATTTGTCAACATCGACTCGGAAGGATTCTTCATCATGTATTGATTCATCAAAATCTCGAGCTGTGCACATGCCTCATCTACATTTGTGACGCAGGCAAGCCAATCACCGATGCCCCGCCCAACCGACTGCTCGACGTCATAGAGAGTAACGTCAGGGTCGGCATCATATGCCTCCTGAAAAAAAGTCCCATTTGTAGACAAGAAGTCCTCGATGGTGCCACGGCGACGATGGCTAGGATGGAAGGGAGTACCGAGTATTTTGGGGCCAGGATCTGCGAGAGCGTTGCGAATGTATTCCCCACTGTGCAGGAGCGAGAGTTGTGTGTCTCTGGCGAGTTCATCCTGGGAAGGATTCCGAAATGGGGATGGGCGAGCATTTAGCTGCTCCCACCTGGCGTCAAGGATCTCACCAAGGCAAGCGCATGTCTTCAGTGCCATTTCAGAGAGCCAGTCAGGGGTAGAGGAGCCAAGCTTGCTTAAACGTCGGAGAATTTTACATGACATCAAATGAAGACGATCACTGGAAAGGGTTGTATTGTTTGCGTCTCGTGCAAGAATGCATGTGAAGAACAGCGTAAATCGTTTGTAGGAAGCATGTCCAAGAGAACAGTTAACCGACATCTGGATTGCGACCCTGATGAGCAGTAAAAGAGGCGAGCGACGCCAAACATTCTCCCCGTGGACAACATAGTCGTGAAGGTGTTTGGTGATGCGATGAACGTCATCAATGCGACCACCACGCAAGATGCTGGCGAGCGGTGCAGGACGTTTGGTTATGCGAGGAACATCAGCAGTGCGACTGACATTTTGCAAGATGCTATTAAACAGCGCATTAATGTATTGTGGATCAGCGGGAGGAGGGAGAGGAGAATCCGGGTCGACGTTGGGGTGAGAGAGAAAATTGGCAAGTTCGAATTGGAACTCTCCACCATCAAATACCTCGTTGGGCATCTCGATGGCCGACCCAGGATAGGAACATATCAGAGACTCTGGTGTTTCCCCTACATCACCTTCGCTTGGGAACACCTCAAATGCCTCGCACAGCGTACAGATCTCCCGCTTCGTGAGAATAATCGCTGCATTTCGACATCGGATGAAAAATGTGAGGATATCTAGCGGTTGTGAGCACAGCCCAGGATCTGTGGAGAACCTGTGAACATACCTCCCGTTTGCATTCCCCGCAGCTGGGAGATGACCTGGTCCCTGTCCACGTGCTCCGACTGAACGGAGGCTTGTAAGCTGTCTAACATCTTTGTGATGCGGTGCCACTGATCCTGTTCAGAAGTTCCGCAGGCGTGGGCGCCATAATCGTGGGCGGCAGCGCACACCGCCCGAGTGAGTGAATGTTCGTTCTCTAGGGTACAGTCGTTTTTTTCGGGAAGTTGGATGGGAAGAAACACATGGGTAACAGCATGTATGAATTGCTTCAAAGTATAGTAGGATGGTGATGAGCTCGTTGCTTGAAGATCTGGGCCATCGAAGGTAGACGGGGTAGACATAGTGGTACAGCTGGGGCCACGGGCGCACCTTGCACCAGCCAGGACGAGCGGTGTTGCTTTTCAGGCTCCGAAATCGCAGGCCGGCCGGCCAAACGCAACCCCGTATAGCTATCTCTGTTGGCTCCCGTCAACGTGTATTTAGTGGACAGCCTGAAGGCAAGAGCCCTAAACCCTGCTCATCCTCTTCGTCGCCCGACACCTTGTCCAGCCTTGACCATGAGTTGCGCCAAATCTCGCTCGTCCGTCCGAAACCGCTTCCTGCTGCGACGAAATACCCAAGTAAGTACCAGTACGAAGAGACGTATGCGTGACTTGCCTTCATCTTGACCAACGCCCCGCCTTGTCTCATGGTCGCACCTTGAATAGATTCGATAGCACGTTCCAGTCGGTCGATCGCCACAAACTCGAAAAATGAAATAAAATGAAAGAATAAAATAAACAAAGAGTGCACGGCGCACGCTAGCATCGAGCCCCACCTTGTCTGTCGCGTTCGAGCTCAACACTGTACCGGGGGCACCGGGACAGGCTCTGCCCCCGCCCTAGGAGAGCTCCCGTCGTCACGACGCGGATGGGAGGAAGCAAGGATGGTGATTAACTATGCACGCGGGGTTGGACCTACGAGGACTCCAACCACTCCGCCAGGACTCCTGCCACTGCCCACGAGCACCGAGGATCCGACCTGCCAGGCCAGGCCTCCCGGGTACAACACGTATAGCGGTGGCGCGACCAACTTGGCCTTGATCGGCACAGTCTCATTGCTCTCCTTTTCGCCCGCCCTAAGCGCATTTTTGATCGCGTCGATGCCGGCGGGGGTGTAGCACGTCGGCTCGGTGTCCGCGCGGAGTTTGATGGGCTGCGGGGTGAGTCGTCGTGCGATCGTGCTCGTGAGGGTGGAGATGGTGGGCGGTTTGGCGAGTGACGAAAAGACCGTGTCCTGTTCGCTAACCACGCGTCGATTCGAGGATGCGGGGATGCGGGAATGCACTCACGTGAGGGCCAACTTGAATGCTTCGCACTTGGTGATGTCTTCGGGCGACACGCGGCGTTTGGATAGAGCAATGTAACCTAGGAGAGTTCGATGCGAGGATACGTGCGCACATGCGTGTTTGGACGTACCTTTTTCGCGATCCACCCTGAGTACGACGACGACTTCGTTCCTACCCACTCGGATCAATTTTTGGAGTGATCGTGTGCGTCGTCTCGAGAGTTCAGAAAGCAGCATCATTCCCTCGATATTGTCACATTCGAGCTGTTTTCAGAGCACCAAGCGGTCGTCTGTGCTTGCGCGGATGCACTCACTAGCTTGACATAGGCGTCCATCTCTGTGATCTGACGAACCTGCACCATGACGAGTGTGTCGACCTCTGGATATCGTTGCTCATAGTACTGCATGATTGGGGTAGGGAACCAAGAGGTCCTCGGAGGCGTCGTTTTTATCTTTGCGTGAATCCTGATAGCTAGTTTTGAGTTCTGCGAGAATCGAGTCCTCTTGTGCTCTTCCAAATATACCCTAGAGATGACACGCCGTTGCCTGTTGACTCTCCAGAACGAGTTGCATGCTTGTCGGTTTCCGTGCTCGACCGTATTACTGACCCGCATTGGCAAAGGGTGTGAGAAACCCTAACCCCACACGTGTTCACCTTGTCGACGACCATGACGAGTCCCCCTCCGCCCGGGATCCCCGAGGCATCGCGCCTGTCGACGGAGGCGTGGGAGAGCGACCTGCTCGACCTCTTCCAGCACGCCAAGGATCGGTTCCCGGATGTCGTGTGGGAACCCGAGGAGGTGTGGGGCCACAAAGGTGCGCTGCCCGACCCCCGCTTGGCCGCGCTGACCCGCCCCAGCGATCGTCTACGCGCGTGCCCCGCCGTCCTTCCAGGCCCGCTACTTTTCCTTCCGCCCCCCGCCCATCACGTCCCCGTCCCCGTACTCCCCCTCGCCCTCGCCCGCCCCCGCCCAGTCCTCCGTCTCCCTCAGCCTCTCCCTCGACTATAACCACTCGCGCTCCCCG
>JBBPRK010001294.1:0-13390 GCA_038093075.1 Boletus patriciae | reverse complement strand
CAGGTGAGCAATATTTATTTACAGAGGAAGCTTGAGAAATCTTAGCCACTAGTAGGTGGTTTTGTATATTCCAAACATCTGTGCAAAGGTGAGCTAAGAACTCAGCCACATCTTGGCTGTTGTGTGGTTCAATATATGACAGCAGACGAGAAGATTGTTTGAGATGTAGCTGGAATGGAGAGTACCCAGTGCTGGTGTTGGTGGTATTCATGATGTTGAACTATATGTCTGGTAAGGCTTTGATGCAGCCCTCTTCATTATGTTTCATGAAGCATCTAAGGCATTGAGTGACCATCTTCTTTGTGTGCTTACTGGTCAGCATTTCATCTTTTATTCTCAAGGGCCAAATATACAGCTCCCTGTTTTGGTACAACTTACAATCTTCTTGGATTGCACTGAATACTATGGAAATGTAATATCCCCCGAGGATGTAGGCCAATGGGCAGGGACCAGTGTGGGTTTGGTAATCAACTGCATACATGATATATGCAGGTCACGAGATAACCAAGACTGTAATCAATGATGTGCAAGTTACACAAGAGAATGATCAGCTATCATCTGGCATGCAAGGATTATAACCATGACGAGCTGTATATTTGGCCCTTGAGAATAAAAGATGGAATGCTGACCAGTAAGTACACAAAGAAGATGGTCACTCAATGCCTTAGATGTTTCATCAAACATAATCAAAAGGGCTGTGTCTGTTACATTACGTTCTTTTCCTCTTACTGTTCTATCCTTACATTGTTTCTCACTGTTCTGCACAAACACCTTCCATCTAAATGCAGCTTCCTTCCTATATGCTGTGCATGATTACTTTCCTTGCTACCTCCTTGGATATCTGTCTCCACTGATCGGTTCTCTCATATTCTTTCTCATTCCATGATGACATGACCTTTAGATTAGGGCAGGTACCATCTGGTCCGTGTGCATCAACCCTTTTCTTATATAAACCATCATACTCCCTGTATTCCCTCTTTAACTTTGACCTACTTGATCCTACCTTGTATATACCAAGGTCTTAGCTCCTTGTCCTCGGATCTCTCTTAGTCTCTGTCCTCCTATTGAGTGGATGCTCACTTGAAACCCTTGAACCTCTAGCGTCCATCCCAACGCTCTAGCCCCTTAAAGGACAACCCTTAAGGTGAACTCAGTTCAATTGAGTCTATGCTTGTTCCTACCTGGACCAAGCATTACAAAAGGTCAAAGTTACCTTATGAGGCTATCACCATTATAGTCCTCCACCATTTCGTACCCACAGAACAACCTGCGGTACTTGTGGCATGGTGCCTGAGAACAACCCCTCAACTTAGCATTAGAAGCTGAACACTCTGAACCCAAAGAAAGCTCTGACCAGGATGTAACCTTATTGTCTGACCCTGAAAGAACCCAAGACCTTGACCTAGCCCACCAGCTAGCCTATACACACCTTCCCTGCATTCCCACCCCCCCTTCTCCAACTCCCATCACCACCAGCTCGGTCTTCCCTCCCCTAACACCACACCCCCTTTCCTATGCACCACCCCCACCCCTTCCATCATTTCTCATCCATGTCCACTTTGAAACCCACCGAACTCTGTATTGGAACACCAGAAGCCTTTGATGGGTCCTACAAAAAGTCTACCCAATGGTTAAATGCCGTACATTTCTACCTCCTCGTCAATGATAAAGTCTACGACACCAATAACAAGACGATTGCCTTTGCCCTCTCTTACATGACTAAATTGAGGCAGAATGTCATCTCAGGAACCACCATAACCATGGGAACCTTCTCTGACTTCATCACAAAGTTTGAAACCATGTTTAAACACCACGACACTACTGGCAATGCCATCGCTTGGCTCTCCACTAAACAGATGACCAAGGGAAAGAACAACACCTACTCCCTGACCCTTATCAAGTATGTCTCTCATTTCAAGAACTACTCTTCCCTTGCAAGCATCACCAACCAGAATGTCCTTATTGGATACTTCTCCACCAGCATTCCTTCCCTGCTCATGCGCTGACTTCTTTCTAGGCAACAAGCAAAGAACACTAACTAGAATGCTCTCCAGACAACTGCTTTTGCCTCCACAGATAGAACACTAGAAGCTAGGGAAACGTAATCTCCTAGGTGAAACAGTCCCAGTAGCACTAGGATTGAGTCAGTGAGTAACTTAGTGTACCAGTAATGTGGGTTGTTCGCTGATCCTCAACAAGCGTTGGAAAGATCAGAATTGAAGATGCTTCAGACTAGGCATCTGGTGTGATTGAGTTCAATTGGGCAGAAAGTGTAGGATAAAATATCCTAGTGGTTGGTCAGCAGCTTTGTGGAGGCTACTCCGACGATATGCTGCTATGGTGAGTTGCTGAATTGTTCACACAAGTCTCTTAGTTCACATGAATTGGTTTCCTAACTCAATTGTATTGCAAACGTAAGGAGGTGTGGTTTCAAGTGTAGTGACTGAACTACCTCTTACAGTATCCCCTAGGGTGGATAGTCAGTTTAAGAAGCAAGGGTTGCAGTAGAACTAATGGGGATATATTGCTGGGGATCTGTCCTTTTGTTTCCTGATTTAGGGTTTTCTCCCAAAAGGGTCCTCCTATTTCACTTATCCTAACTTTGGGTACGAGTCTTTATTCCTAACAACTATCTGGTAGTACTAATTCTATGGAAATTGCCTACTCTAGGTCCTCTGTTGGGTACCTGTTAGGGGAAGTCCAGATATGGGATGAGGCTAAGGTATGTGGCTTTCTGTGCCTGTGTCTACCTGATTCTACCTGATTCTACTTAGGTGTGTCTTTCAGGTGTGCAGCCTTCTTCCTTGGGGGCTCAAAACACTCTCCTTATATACATAATTTACAGTGGCAGTGCCAGCCAATCAAGAGTCTGGACTGCTTATTAATGCCAAGAGATTGCTGACCAATTCAGGTCATGTGACTCGGAATGACTCATGCTGTGCAAGGCTGTATCGTGCCTGGTCAATCTCTCTCTGACACTTAGCTATGTACTTAGTAATGAAAAAGATATGAAATGGATCATTCTGCTATGTAGCAGAAGGGTGATATAAAAGGTTGATTTGGAGTGGATATTTAATTTCTCCATGACCTATGGTCAGGAATTGGAAGTAAAAATAGGTATAGGTAGCTGATACTATTGGTCATCTGACCTTAGATTAGCTAAGCAATCGGACCGTGGGAAAGGTGTCAAATATGGAAACTCGGGTCCGATGTATGTATGTAGTAAGTGGTACTAGTAAGTTGGATGGGGAGAAATATATTCATAACTCCTCTATCCTTTGATGGAATGGTATGAAGCTTTGGGAGTAGGTAGACTATACTAATAGTCATCTATACCTTTTGTGTTGAGGGATTCCACTTATGAGATGTAGGTAGAAGTTCACTCATTCGGGTATAATGTCTGACTTTGCATGGAACTGGTTCCATGCAGGTCAGTGCTGAATCATGTCTATGGACACAGTCCCCTCCACCATCGACAACTGGTACAAGAAGGCTATCTCCTTCCAGACCCAATGGGAGTGCACCAACGAAATCTTGAAGTGCAACTCCAAACCTGCTCATCAATCTTACCAATCCTTCTCCACCCCCACAAAAGCTCAAGACCCCAACACCATGGATGTCAATGTCATTAAAGTTGGCAAACTCACTGGCAAAGAACACAAGAAATGCATTGAAAAGGGGCTCTGCTTCCACTGCTGAGAACCTGGACACCTAAGCTCCAAATGCCCCAACTTCCAGAAAGGGTCACCCAAGGTCCAACAAGTTGTTGAGGATCTACCTAAGGTAGAATCCATCGATGATGATGAAGACAATGAGAATGTGAGGAAGATCTCCTTCTCTACTGTGGATTTTTAGATTGGAAAACTCCTTCAATGTAAGTTCTCCCTAGTACAAAGTGTGCCGTGATTCATGTAAAAACTACCCTGTCCATGCAAATCTCAGTTCAACTTATTGAACCCTCACACACCTTGAAAGTTGTCGACACCTGCACCCTTATTGATAGCGGCGCAAGCATCTCCTGCCTTGATTGGGGGTTTGTCAGAAGATATTCCCTCTCTATGTTACGGCTCAGTACGCCTAACAGCGTCCTAACGGACTTAGTCGTTTTTCTTTTCTTCTCTTATCTTATCAGATTAACTTATAACAGCCACGCTGTCCCTATGTTTCTCTTTTCCTTTCACATTATGCCGCATGCACCCCTCATTCCTTTCATCTCCGTGCAGTGCATGGCTATGCCTTCCTTTCTTCACTTCCATTCTGCCACCGCCATGCGGTCGCCTTATGTTCAGCTTCGTTTCCATTTCATGGTCGTGCTTGATACACGCTTCCACCTCATGCCACTAGAATCCGGAATATTCTAGAACAGTCATCGGTAGATCCGACACAAACATGTACATACGAAAACAGTAGTATATAAAGGGCGCAAGTCCCAGCCAGAGAACTCTAGTTTAGTTCTCTTGGTTTTCTACCACATTAACTCCACTTGAACACTCCTGATCACTGCTAGTCGCTGGTCAGTACACTTCGATCCTCGATTCCCTAGTGCACCCTTGACGGGTTTTTGTGTTGTTTCACTCTACTACCTGATTGAAAAAACCAATCTACACCAGAAACACCAATAACTCCATTAATGGCAAAGGAGTAATCTGCTTCACCTCCACCCTCTTCCTCAATGTCAAAGGGATCGCTCAGAAAGTCACCTTCCACATTATCTCCCTAGGAAACAAAAACGTAATCCTAGGACTTCCTTGGCTCAAAGATGTCAATCCAACCATCAATTGGGATTGGAGGACCCTATCCATTGATGAATCTCTAGACCAGTCAAAAGACCTCTATCTCTCTCATACCGCTGATACTTCTTGACACAACTTCTTCTACCAACAAACCATACCTTGACCCCCTTAACATGTCAATGTCAATGCCATCTCTGATTCTCAGCTTTTTGAATACAATGGATGGGAGGAAGAATCCCAATTCCTAACTTGCACTGACACCAACCAAACTCTCCATTGAATCATTCAATGCGGATCACACTTTCTCTACAAAGGGTCTCCACTAGAGAAGAAGATAGCCAAGATCACCACTGCTACTGAACTAGCCATGGCTGTTGAAAAGGCAAAGCCTAAGCAAACCCTTCCTCCCAAATTCACTAACTTCACCTTGGTGTTCTCCAAGGAAGCCACCACCCATGTCCCACCATCTAGACCTTATGATTACAAGATCAATCTTGATGATTCCTTCACTCCCAAAATTAGAAAAGTCTACCCTCTCTCTCCTGATGAACACAAAGCCACCAAGGACTTTCTTCAAGAAAACCTTGACTGTGGAAAGATTCATCCCTCAAACTCCCCTCAAGCATCCCTGTTCTTCTTCGTCAAAAAGAAAGATGGTGGCCTCCACCCCTGCCAAGACTACTGCTACTTAAACAAACATACTGTTTGAGACACCTATCCCCTTCCTTTTATCTCAGACCCCATTGACAAGCTCAAAGGCACCAAACTATTTACCAAGTTTGATGTCCGATGGGGGTACAACAACATCTGCATCAAAGATGGTCATCAATGGAAAGCCACCTTCATCACCCACAAAGGGCTCTTTGAACCAATGGTCATGTTCTTCAGACTCACTAACTTCCTGACAACATTCCAATGATTCATGAACGATTCCTTCCAAGACATGATTGCTGAAGGATGGCTCATCATCTACATGGACAACCTCCTCATCTTCTCCCCAGATGAATAAACCCACTGCAAACACACCAAATGCATCCTTCAATGCATGACAGAGTTAGACCTCTATCTTAAGCTGGAGAAATGCTGCTTTGCCACCACTGCAAACACACCAAATGCATCCTTCAATGCATGACAGAGTTAGACCTCCATCTTAAGCTGGAGAAATGCCGCTTTGCCACCACTGAATTGGAATACCTTGGAATGATCATCAAACCCAGACAGCTCGCCATGGACCCTGTCAAACTAGATGGGATTGCCAGTTGGCCTACACCCCAGAAAGTTAAGGATGTTAGGTCCTTTCTTGGCTTTGCAAACTTCTACCGATGTTTCATCCCTGATTACTCCAACAGCACCCGACCCCTTATTGACCTCACCAAGAAAAACCTCCCTTGGAATTGGTCCCCTGCATGCCAAACCCCATTTGATACCCTCAAGTCCATCTTCCTGTTGAAACCTGTACTCCACCTCCCAGACCGAGCTGCCCCCTTTGCCATTGCAACTGACACCACCAAATACACCTCTGGCACGATCCTCCTCCAAACTGACCCTAATGGCAATTGGCACCCCTGCTCCTATCTTTCCCAATTGTTCTCTTCAGCAGAATGAAACTATGATATTTACGACAGAGATCCCCTTGCTGTCATCTGGGCCCTGAAATCCTGGTGACACTACCTCCACGGATCCCTGTTCCCTGTACAAGTCTTCACTGACCACAAAAACCTTACCTATTTCCGCTCCCTCCAAACCCTCAATCATCGCCAAGCCTGCTGGCTTATCGACCTGAAAATGATCCATGTCCCTGGGAAACTCCTAGCAGGTCCAGATGCCCTCTCCTGCCGCCCTAACCTCCTTCCCCACTCTGACAATAACAACGATGGAATCACTCTTCTTCCTCTGTCCCTCTTCATCAACATCATTGATGTGGCTCTCTCCCACCAAATTGAATCTGCCCCTGCTGGCAGCCCCTTCATCCTCCAAGCCCTCCAGTCTATGAACAAGGATATTCCCCTCCCCTTCCACTCCTGCCTCTCCAACTGGCAGGTCGAAGCCAGCATCCTAACCTACCAGGGCCATGTCTACGTCCCAAATGATGACTCCCTTCACCACTCTATCCTCCAATACTGCCACAATCACATGACTGCTGGCCATCCTGGGTACCTCAAAACCTGCCAGCTTATTGTGGCTGAATTCTGGTGGCCTGGTCTAGCCTCCTACATCCACAAATATGTTGAAGGTTGTGTGACTTTACAGCAAAACAAGGCAAATACTCACCCCACTGTTCCCCCACTCACCCCTATTCGCTCCTCAGCGTCTTGCCCCTTCCAGCAGGTCTTTTGTAACCTCACCACCGACCTCCCATCTTCCACTGGCTTTGACTCCCTTTTAGTCGTGGTCGACCATGGGCTTACTAAGAGGGTGATTCTTTGTCCCACAAAGAAGAACATCACCACCAAAGGCATTGCCGCACTCTTTTTCCACAAAGTCTACCTCTGTTTCAGTCTCTATGATAAGATCATCTCCAACCAAGGCCCCCAATTCACATCCTCCTTCACTTGAGAACTCAGAAAGTTCCTGAAATATGATCTTTCTCTCTCTACTGCCTACTACCCTCAATCTGACAGAGAAACCAAATGGGTAAACCAAGAAGTTGAAATGTACCTTCGAATCTTTTGTGGAAACAACCCCAGATCTTGGGCCAACAACATTTCTCACACCAAATTTGCTCACAATCACCACCCTCATTCTGTCACCAACCAATCCCTGTTTTACCTCATGATGGGTTACAAACCCTGTGCCCTTCCATCGGTAATCTCTGACACGACTATTCCCACCGTTGAAACCTGCCTAAAAATGTTATGGCTCAATAAATGCCTAACATTGTCTAAATGGACTTAGTCGTTTCTCCTCTTTTCTTTCTTATCTTATCAGATTAACTTACAACAGCCATGCTGTTCTTATGCTTCTCTTTTCATTTCACACCCATGCCTCATGCACTCCTTCCCTCATTCATCTCCATGCAGTGCATGGCTATGTCCTTCCTTCCTTCCATTCTGCCACCGCCGTGTGGTTGCCTCATGTTTCACTTTGTTTCCATTCCATGGCTATGCTTGATGTATGCCCCTAACACATGCTGCCACATACTTAGTCTATGTTGGGACTCATCGGTAGATCCGATACAAACATGTACACACTATGTCGTTTCAGTACATAAGGCCGCAAGTGCCAGCCAGAGAACTCCAGTCTAGTTCTCTTGGTTTTCCCCATAGTCAGCCAGAGAGATCACCTCTGCAACCAATTGCTAGCGCTCTCGGTGCATCCCCTTCGGTCTTCAATTCCCTAGAGTGCCGGTTGACGCTGTCACCTTTTGGGTTGTTTCAAAAAACCTCTCAGCCACTCATGACAAAGCCCTAGCTGCACCCAAATTAGCCCACCAAGTCATGGCTGCATGCACTCGTTGCTCTTTCACTCCATTCAAACTCAGAGACAAAATTTGGCTCAAAGCCAGGAACCTTAAATGCTCTGTAATCAATCCAGGGTTTGCTCCAAAACAGGAAGGCCCCTTCACTATTACGAGAGTCCTATCCCCAATTGTTTACCAACTTTGCCTATTGAAAATGTGGAAAATCCACCCTGTCTTCCATGCATTGCTCTTATCTCCCTACTGCAAAAACACTGTCCATGGCCCCAATTTCCCCTCACCACCCCCTGACCTTATCAACAGAGAAGAAGAATATGAAATTGAGAAGATTCTATGCAACTGTGGAACTCCGACCAAATGCTCATTCCTGATCCAATGGAAAGGATATTTGGCTGAAGAAGACTCTTGGGTCCCAGAACAGAATCTGAAACATATAAAGTCTGCTCTTGCTGCATACAAAAGACTTTCCCCACTGCCTTCTCCCCTTAACCTCCCACTGTCACCTCACCACCGTCATGTCCACCAATGCTTCCTCAATTTCTACTGTGTTCTCCCTTCCTGTCAAGTTCAGGTCCTCCGGGCTCAAGTCCGACGGAGGAAGCGGTAGAGGGGTGGGGTGAGTTACAGAGGTGAACCGGAGGTCTGACAGAGATACAAGAGTGGGGACTTAATAAGGACTTGATGTAGACTTGTGTGTCATGCCCTTGTCAAGGTTGTTGTCCTTGATTTCAGAGGGACAGAGGTGCAGAGGTGCAGAGATGAATGGGAAGCACCAAGGGGGACTTCAAGTGAGAGGATAGAAGACTTTGTTGATATACAAACTGAGGTACAAAGGTGGAGTACAGAGGATTTATATACTATGACGATCAGATCGGGGATTGGATGTAAGTATGGAGGGGCATATGGAAAGGTATGAAGTGCATGTGGATAGAGACAGGGAATGGAGAAGGCATATGAAGGAGGAATGGTGGCAAAGGAAGACATATGGGATAACGTAGTAACAATGAAGGGTTGTAAGTATACAATGGAGAGTGAGCTAACTAAAAGGAGATAAAGCATATGAAAAAAAGGAGGCAGTGAGGACGGATAATTGATACAGAGAATGGTATAGGTCTGATGCGAAGTCTGATGGAGATACTTGGTTTTGGATCAGGGTTGAGTCAGGAATGAAGGCAGACCGGACTGGAGGATCAGGCATGGATATGCCACTTCCTACAATTTCACTTCTTTCTTCTGGCAGTTCTTCTCCTACCTCTACCAGATCAGATGCTGGTTGGGGAATATCTTGAAGCAAGGGTAGTGAATCTCCAGATGTCCATCGTGTGCCTACCCCTCCTCCTGCTCAAATGGAACCTACATCTAATTCCCCAGTAACCCCTCCACCTATCCTATCCATTGACATTCCCATCGCTGCCCACCACCTTCATGAAGGATCCCTCAATGACCATCGCTGTGATACACTCCACTCCCTCCTTTACACCGCTCACCTCCATCATGCCTTAGAATTCCATCTCGAAATGAATTCCCCCCTCTAGAGCATTGCCTGTATCTATCTCCAGAACCAACGCCTGAAAACCATCCTTGACCTCACCTCCTCCCTATCCAGCATTGGTTGCAGATGCAATACCCTCAATACCATCCAACGAGAAGTTGAAGAAGACTTGTTCTCCACCTTTTACCAATTACAGATGTCCAAGTTCATTGATGACATAGAACAGTATGTCAGAGAAATGACCATGGCTACCAACCCTCAATCTCTCCCCTCCACATTGTCGTCTTTCTAAACTAAGGCAACTCAAAACTGATATAGTTCCCCAGACAACTTGCCTAAGCTTCCATGGATGACAGACTATAAGCTAGGAAAATGATATTTCTCCTAGATGAATCAACACACACAATTAAGGAGTATTGAGTCAGTAAGTAAACTTAGTCTCACCAGTAACGTGGGTGGTTCATTAATCTTCAACAATAGTTGAGGGGGATCAATATGGCTAGAAAGCTCCTCTTGTGGTCTGGTTGATATGATGGTGTACTGATGGATAAGCACACAGATGGCTCTAGTAAGTCTTGTGGTTACTAGTACCAAAGGTTGAGTTTGTTGAGAAGGTCGGGTGATTTGACTCTACCAAAGTGTTTCTAGGAATTGGTTGTCTAGAAAGGCAGTTTGGATAGATGTTGGGTCTTGCACAGCAGTAATATAGGAATGTTACATCTACAATTGCTTTGTGGCTGGTAATCCAAAGATATGTCTGGATGTTGGGTTGTCGTAAGTTTGCAGATCAACTGCAAGGTGAGTTCACACAAGTCTCTTAGTCACTCGGATTGGTTCAATAACGTAATTCTATTGTGTACTAAGGAGTTGGCCAGATCAGGTCTCTATAGTGCAATTACCTCTTATCTCCTAGAGTGGATAATTGGGCTGAGACAGCGTACTCTGCTACCTCTTACCCTCTAGAGTGGATAGCAAGTACAGTGAACTTGACCAGTTCCTACTGTTGGGGATCTATTCCCTTTAATTGCCCTCGTGGGTTTTTCTCCATAAAGGTGCCCTAACCTAACAGTGGACATATCTAGTTTGGGGGTGGGAATCTCACAGGGGCCTCTCTTGGGTTTCCTGTGATGAGTTCTGCTGGTAACACCTCGGGCACAACTGGATATGTACCTACAACTTAGTCAGTACATAGTCATAAACAAATTCTGCCTCAGGAAAAGACTGGGTTTGCAATAAATATTCAATAACATTTCTGGAAAATGTATTTGGTTCTGTGACAGACACTTAGTCTTCCAAAAGAGGAAAAATAACATGGCGAAATTGATCCTAAATAGTAAATAGGGGTCTGTCTTGCTAACTTATTTCACAACATCTTAAAATTAAATAAATGAATATCTTTGGCCAAATAGGCCAAAATGACATATTAGGAACATATTTGAAACATATAGGGATATGTTCCTAATATATGCTTCGGACATACTCAAAAGGGAATGTTGTAATATATTCATTTATTTAATTTACGTATGATGTGAAATAAGTTAGCAGGGCAGACCCCTACTTATTGTTTAGGATAAATTTAGCCATATTATTCTTCCTCTTTTGGAAAACTAAGTGTCTGTTACAGAATTAAATTTATTTTTTGAAAATATTATTGAATATTTATCACAAATGTAGTCTTTTCCCAAGGCGGAATTTGTTTATGACTATGTATCAACTAAGTCCTAGGTACATATCCAGTCATGCCCGAGGTGTAAGTGTCTACTTGGAGTTCTTTCTCCTAAGCAGAGACTGTCCCTGACACTTCCTGAGGTGCTTCTCAGATCCTACTGAGGTGGAGCTCTCTCAGATTCTACACAGAATATATTCTGTATATGAAGTGATTCTGTGTATGTATCTTATTCTTTTTGGGGCCTGATCTGCTCTCCTTTTATAAGTAAATACATGAGGCTGTGTAGTTTCCTATCCAGGTCAGGCTATGTAGAAAGCTGACTAATGCCAAGGGAAATCTGACAAATGCCAAGAGAAAGCTTACCAATGCTGAGTCCAATTGCCTGGTAATCATAGGCTTTGGCCTGCAGGCTTGCCAATGACTCATTATGACTCAGACAGGTCACATGACCAACTCTCTCTCCGGTACTTAAGCTAATACAAGATGTTAAACAATAGATACAGTAGGTAGCTATTGGTAGTAACAGAGATATGGTTGGAGAAATTATTTACTTTCTTCACAACTGGTGGATGGAAAAATAGGGGAAAATAGTGGGAGGTACTTCATACTAGGCACTATCTAGCTTTACATTTTGGAGTGATTTGGACCACAGGAAAGGGGTGAAATCTCAAATCTCGGGTCAAGTGTATACAAGTACTATACAAGCACTAATACAAGAACTTATGATCCATGCATCAAACTGGTTTGGTACAGGTCAGTGTCCTCCTCACTGCTCTCTGTCGAAACCATGTTGATACTCCAACGCACTGAACTTTGCCACAAAGTTGTTACTACTGGAACCATTCATGGTGTACCTGTTGATGCCCCTCTTTCTTGCGACCACCCTCGCTATTGAGAGGCATGCTTTGAATGCCACTACCATGGACACATTTATATCCACTGTCAGTAGTACATCTGCCCAATCTGCAAGGTCAACCACCCTGGTCACCCCCAGCATCACTGCCCTCTGAACCATTGTCCCTCTTGACCATCTTTCTCTTTCTCTTTATCTTCTTCTCAACCCTGTCCTGTTCCCCCTCCTTGTTCTTGCAGGATGGTCCCTGAGAACTCTATTGTATGCTGCTGTAACCCTCGTTCCTGCTTTCCTCCTTGTTCTCCTTCCTCTCTAGAAGATTTCAAATACGACAACATTGCCATCACTAACATGACTGGCTCTCCAGTTTCTTCCTATGTTGACTTCTGACTCGCACCTTTTATACATTATCCTTCTCCGGAGTTTCAAATGTAGAAGGGGTAATGTTACATTTCACTCTTTTCCTCTTACTGTTCTATCCTTACATTGTTTCTCACTGTTCTGCACAAACACCTTCCATCTAAATGCAGCTTCCTGCCTATGTGCTGTGCATGATTATTTTCCATGCTACCTCCTTGGACATCTGTCTCCACTGATTGGTTCTCTCACACTGATTACGTAGCTCCACTTACTAATCAGTTCTCTCATATTCTTTCTCATTCCATGATGATGTGTTCTTTAGATTAGGGCAGGTACTGTCTGGTCTGTGCGTGTCAACCCTTTTCTTGTATAAATCATCATACTCCCTGCATTCCCTCTTTAACTTTAACCTACTTGATCCTACCTTGAATATACCAAGGTCTTAGCTCCTTGTTCTTGGATCTCTCTTAGTCTCTGTCCTACTATCAAGTGGATGCTCACTTGAAACCCTTGAACGTCCAGCATTCATCTTGATGCTCGAACCCCTTATAGGGTGACCCTTAAGGCAAACTCAGTTCAATCGAGTCTATGCTTGTTCCTACCTGGAACAAGCATAACAGTATCAAAGCCTTACCAGACATATAGTTCAACATCATGAATACCACCAACACCAGCACTGGGTACTCTCCATTCCAGCTACATCTCAAACAATCTTCTCGTCTGCTGTCATATATTGTGCCACACAACAGCCAAGATGTGGCTGAGTTCTTAGCTCACCTTTGCACAGATGTTTGGAATATACAAAACCACCTACTAGTGGCTAAGATTTCTCAAGCTTCCTCTGTAAATAAATATTGCTCACCTG
>JBBPRK010001293.1:0-13403 GCA_038093075.1 Boletus patriciae | reverse complement strand
ATAGCTGCCTCCCCATGGACCTCACTGTTTACAACCAGATTGTGCCGCCACACGTCCCACAACCCATCGAGATGGCTGATATGAACAGCATGGTCACGACATTGCGTTCATCTTTACCTGACCTCTCCCTGGCCGTGATCCTGCATGGCCGCCTCAGCGAACTTCCTTCACCATCCATTGCTGCCAGTCGACTGCGACTTCCTGTCATTGCTTTTCGCCTAGCCCAACTTGTCCACGCTACGGATCGAGATCCTGTAACGAACCTCCATGTCTATCATGCGACGACGTCCGTGTTCGGGGACGTAGTGATCAAGACAGTAGATGACCTGACTGGGATGAAGGATCTCTGCCTCGTCCATCCGTGGATCCGCCCCCTCCTTGACCAAGAGTTCTTGGATGGTGCGGCTGTACTTGACAAGACTACGCAAGCACTCCGGTTCGTCGCTCGTCTTGGGCAGTCATTTGGTGCGCTCTTGCTGGAGCCGTTGTCGCGTGTAGAGTATAGGCGAGTCGCAGCAGACAGTCTGATCATCGCTCGAGTTCGCGAGGAGGCATCGTTGACTGGGCTGATGGAGGGTATTCGTATGATCGACATACAGTAAATGTAGACGGACGAACTGCGTTACTACCCGTAGTACAGTCTCACTACACACGACATGTCCAAGTAGATTGCCAGTGCATGTGGCCACCTCTACTGCGTTCGGAAAACGTTTCCGATAACCTCGGACTCTGCACCCCCTGAACCGCGCCGTGAAGCCATCGGGTCACGAGTGAAACCCGACGGAACTGCGTTCCAACTATACCGAATGTGCTCGGAGGCCCCCAAAATACTCGCTACACCATTTCTTTCCGTCGCAGACCTCAAGTATGCCGAGTCGGAGACTCGCAGAACACCAATTACATAATCTTGCCATGACAAATGGACCTTCGGGCTCATTTGGTTGGCCACGCGCTTTGCGACTCGGAGTGATTCAATCAAATTAATCTTTTTACTGGTGCTGGTGCCCACCTGGCCCTACTCGTGTTCAAAATGCGTCCCAAGCGTTGCGCACCCACATCACCACGTCGCCTTACGCGAACGCCTAGTACCACTGCCACCGGTGTAGCGGTGGCCTGATGGACCGCCACCCATTGGCAACGCCGGGCACGACGCTCATCGTGACGACCGCACAGGTACGACGCCGAATGCCTGGTACCCATGCGTACCCGTGTCAGTCAGTCTTTACATACAGTCTGTGCCTAGACCTGTCGTCAGACGGGTGGTCTGTTACCATATAATGACTTGTTTGGCAACATACGCTGACCTGTGACTGAGCGCTGAGTTGTCGGTCTGTGTGCAGCTGACAGACCGCCACAGCAAGGTGACATCATTTTCCTGTTCTGAGACGTCGCCTCGCTTTGAAACACTCAGACAACGTGCGACTCGTCCAAGCGGCCCTCCGGATCACCGCGATTGTGGTGCTACGCGCTACCTCTAATGCGTTTGGCAAACCTTTCCAGGCTCTGCACCCCCATAGCGTCTAGAAGCCATTGGGCCATGGGTGACAAAATTGAAACTCGACGGAAATCTGTGCCAACTGCCGAAGGTGCTCGGAGACCCGTAAACGCCCGTTACGCCCTTTCTTTCCCCCCCACGCGGCACGTGGACACACAGTCGCAGACCTTATCGATAAGACCTAGAGATATTCTAAATCTATTTGTGAGTCCACTCAAGCGATGGTGCCTACTCCGCTCAGTTGGGGGCTATAGGTCACCAGATCAGTCACTCACGACGTCTCGTTTATTTGATTGCGTCGTTGCGCGTTTCAAAATTAGGAATCGTTGATATATAAAGCTTGTTCGGGTTGCATGAACATGTCGTCGCTTGTGTCCCTGCGAAGCGGTTCGCATCAGGTTGCAATCATGGGGTTCCAAGTCCTTGACGTGGCCTTTGCCGGTTTGGCGTTGTACCTCGTTGGGCGTCTTACCTTGAGAAGGAGCGTGCCGCTCCCCCCAGGACCGCCTGGACGGCCGCTCATCGGAAACTTGCTCGACTTCCCGGCAGATGCACCGTATAAAACGTTCGGTGCCATGAGCAGCAAATACGGCAAGTGCATGCTCGCTTCACACAAAGTGCAAATGCACCGCTCACTGTACGGCAGGCCCTATTGTATTCCTCAGAGTGATGGGCACGCAATACGTTGTGCTCAACTCCCTCAAGGTTAACAAAGACTTACTCGAGAAGAGGAGTGCCATCACGTCGAACAGGCCACACTTTACGATGGCCTGTGACCTCGTCGGCTGGGGTGACATCACGGTTCTTCTGCAACATGGCGACACACACCGAAAGCATCGCAAACTCTTTCATCAATATATTGGCACCAAGAGTAGCCTAGAGGCATTCTACCCTGCCGAAGAAGCGGAAGCGAAACAACTCGTACGCAACGTATTGAAGAGCCCTGATAATCTCCTTGCGCATGTTCGGAGGTGCGGTGCTGATTTTGTGTCCTATGTGGTCGTGCTAAAGTGATGTGTCTTTGGCAGAACGGCCGGCGCGGTAATATTAAAGATCTCGCATGGTTACAATGTCGAGGACGATGATGATCCACTGGTGGAGATGGCTGACAGAGCTACGAATAACTTTTCCGTGGTCACGATGCCGGGAAATTTTCTAGTCGACGTTCTTCCAATCTGTACGTTTCTCGATTCCGTTCGATTCATTTCAGCCGCTAGAAAGGTTTCCTCTAGTGCGATATTTGCCTGAATGGTTCCCTGGATGTGGGTTCCAAAAGGATGCCAAGCGATGGCGAAAAATGGTGAGGGAGGCAGAGGACACACCATACGAGTTTGTATTGGAGAACCTGGCATGTTTTCTCTTCGCAATCGTGGTGCCTATATGCTGATGTCGAGTTAGGCAAAGGGCAATGCTACGCCGTCGTTGACGTCGCAACTGCTTCAGGAAGCCGTTACTCCTGGGGATGAAGAGATTTTGAAGCGGGTTTCATTTATGATGTACCTGGGTGTGGTCTCAAAGTATCGCTCACATCCATTTTGCTTACGTTGAGCGTGGTTCTATGATCTATCAGGTGGATCTGACACGGTGAGTTAAATTTTTCGTCTACGAGTAAGTCGCACCGAAACGAGCGCATTGACAACAGACACCGTCCACAATATCCGCATTTTTCCTTGCTATGACAATGTACCCCGACATTCTCAAGAAAGCGCAGTCAGAAGTAGATTTTGTCGTCGGGTATGAGAGACTCCCGACCATGCGGGATCGTGAGGCACTTCCGTACGTGAATGCGATCTGCACAGAACTTCTTAGATGGCACGTGGTGGTTCCTCTTGGTACGTGTCTTCACGAACGCGCGTTTCTAGTCTAACCGGAATGTACATAACGCTAGCGATACATGCCACTACACAGGACGAGATCTACAATGGATATTTCATCCCCAAGGGGACGCTTCTCCTCGGGAACGTCTGGTTCGTGGCCGGTGGACGGCGGAGATTATCTAGGATCTAACCTTTGGTGTAGGTTCGTCTTGTCCGACCCGGAAACATATCCCGATCCGGATGTGTTCGACCCGGAGAGGTTCCTTGGCGAGGATCAACAGCCTGACCCGCGTGATGCGTGTTTTGGATGGGGAAGACGGAGGTGTCCGGGTGCGCTTTTGACAGAGTCGACGATCTTTATCTGTGTGGCGATGGCGCTGGCAACGTTGGATGTATCGAGACGTGTCGAGAATGGTGTGGAGTGCGTGCCGAGGTATGATGTCGAGGAGGGGGTTTTACGGTAGGTTTTCGGGGTTGTTCTGATGTGGATTTGTTTATGACTGGATTTGCAGTCATGTCAAGCCGTTCAAGTGTAAGATTGTACCGCGATCCAGGACGGTGGAGGACCTTCTTCACAGTTGATCCGATTCAATGTGCTGCTCGGTAGATTGAACACGATGGTGGTCCGGATGCCACCTGTTATATAGGGAGAATTCTAGCAACACGCGGTTCCGACGGAAGGTTATAGTGATTGGATCGCTGATCTGAATGTTGGCCTGCATGCATACAGGCTTTGTGGGGTCATCGTGCTCTCTCTGGTATTGAATTGGGTATACAAGTACACGGACACCTCGCAGATCGGGAGAGAACATAACGGTGAGTGATTGGACACCCATGGATGCAACACAAATCCGCCATGGCCTCCGAAAAGTCCCATAGGACAGAATTCACTTGACGTACCACTCCAACAGCGGTCCACGCAGGTATACATTCCAGTGGACCATTAGCGTTTAGCGGCCGCATGGTGTTGGATTCGATGTTTGCTGAGAGGACCAGCTCGTAGTGGAAAGGCTTGACGGACTCTGAATGCTACATTATCGACACACCCTGCTGTAAGGTCCCATGATAGACAGGCCGGATTCTCCACAGCGACGTGATGACGACTGACCAGAGTTCTTCCGAAACCTTTCGGAGCGACCGTCGCCAGTGGTCACACTACACGGCGCGTATGCCAGGTCGTGGTGGAATGCGCGGTAATGAAATCTGTTCGTGGGGAAGAAGCACGCTTCGTGAAAGAAGAGTCAACGTAATCCTTTGCGGACGCATGATAGGGATGGACAAAACATGAACGAGGTCGGAAGCCACAAGAAAAGCATCTTGTGAACATCCTCAAGCTCTGCGGTTGTTGTGCAGTTCGTTTCGTCGCTACTGCCCGTTCCCGCCCACCGACGACTTGTAGGTCACCAGATGAATAAGAAGAGGATTGAGCGATAGCAAGTGCCTGGGATATGGGGTTCATTGGTTGATCGATAAGGAGACATGTGTATGACCAGTAGCAAAGGCGTAGCGCGAGTAAATGACCACGCATTCTTCTTCTCACTTTGATACCTAGCCAAGTATGCACACCTGAGACCAAAGAATGGTGAGTGGGTGGGAGAGACAATTGAAAGGACAACACTGAAGGGAATCCGAGAGTCGAGTCAAAACAGTTCCTCTTCCAATCAATAGGAAGCAGACTTCGTCGCTGCTACTCGTTCCGAACAGCTCCAAGTACAAATTTCGCCGTCGACGACTCGCGGATATGATGGCAGTGAGGAGGGCGGGCCAGTGCGCATTTGGGTGAAAACAAGCGCCCAGGACATGAAGTGTGCGAATTGATTCGATAAGGAGACACATGTACAGTGATGTATCAATGGCCCGAACATCCTTCTTTCCATCGGTCTGGTACCCAGTCGGGTATGTTTCCCAACCAGCACCAGAGGTCGAAGGGGGGTGAGTACGTGGGCAGGACAGTCGAAAGCATAACACTAACAGGAACACAAGAGTCGAGTCGGAAGGAAAACCGACTTGCCTCTAGAAGCAACGACGATCGAAGATGCCAAAGGCAAGACGGTTCAAAGTGCGACACTAACAGGGACACGGGAGTCGAGTGAAGCTGGTTCCTTCGCCCAACAAAAGGAAGCAAGATTGATCAAAATCCATAATGGAGAAAATGTATATTCCGTTTCCTTCCTCGTCGATGGGAAGCACGTCGTGAGCGGCGGCGAGGAAGGGATGCGGGGAGTGCTGTGTTGAACATCGCAGTGTCACGAGAAGGAAAGCGGATCGTGAGTGGGACGCGTAGTGGCATGGTGACGGTGTGGAATGCAGAGAACCACTCAAAAATGACCGAGTGGAAAGGACACAACAAAGAGGTGAACGCAGTCGACGTCTTGCTGGATGGGACGAAAATCGCGACCGGATCGGAGGACAAGACTGTCTGCGTTTGGTCGCTCTCCACTGGCCAGCGACTGCTTGGCCCCTTCAAACACGACAACTCCGTGGCCACGGTCAAGTCTTCACCAGACGGACGCCTCATCGCCACGGCCACGTGGGACCACGACTCTGTTCGAGTGTATGACAGTCAGAACGGCCGCCGCCTCGTCAAGTTCCCGATCAAAGTTGCCCACTGGCAGAACCAATCCCTCGTCTGGGCGAACGATAACAAGCAGCTCTTTGTCTTATCTGGGGACGGCAACATTCACTGTCTCAACGTGTCTACCAGGAAGACGCTCTCTCGATGGCGGGGCGGCGTCATAGGTACCAAATGCATCGTCATGGCAAGCAACGGGACATTTATCGCAGTCTCCACTAATTCATCGGTCTCGTTGTGGGACACTACGACGTACAAGAAAATCGAGTGTGTCATTCACCATACAACTTACATCTTGTCCATGGCCATCTCGTCAAACTAACAAAATGTTCTGCGAAGAACCAACCCTGCACCGTTGGCAGGACCGCTGACCACAGGAAATTCAAGCCTTGTGAAGTTTGCATCACTAAGAAGACCAAGTGCAATGCTTTCGGGGATCTCGTTACCATTGTTGACGGCGACGGGAACATCGTCCATGGGACCGGAAGCTGGGGTAATACTTGTGACCGCCGGAGGGAAGGAAATCACTGTCCGCAATCTCCGCGACGTGCTTCCCTCACCATACTCGTGCATGAGGGTGGAAAAAACTCATCTCAAGGAGGCCGAGGAGTCCCTGCCTCCGCAGGAGGAGAGTTCAAGTACGTCTATCTGTTCCCCCACTCATTTCGTTGATATCCGTGCGCATTTAGGCAGCAAAATCGCGCGACTTGAGAAAACAGTCCAAGAACTCGCTGACGAACTCGCTGCATCGCAACGCGCAGCCAGTCAGAAGGAGGGTAATCTCAACGAAATCATCGAGTCACTTAGTGTAAAGCAGAAGAGCTCGAGTGTGTCCATCGCCATTCTGACTCGTGTTCATTGACATCCACCTCCATTAGACAACAAAATCGCGCACCTCGAGAAAACACTCAAAGAGCTCCGTCACGAGCTCGCCACATCCCAACGCGCAGCCAACCAGAAGGATGAACTCATCAAGTCGCTCGGTGCAAAGGACAAGATCTGGAGTGTGTCCTTCGCCACCCTGACTCACATTTCATTGAAATTCACGTCTAATAGGCAGCAAAAATCTGGTTCTCGAAAAAACCGTCCAAGAGTTCTATCAGCAAAAGGATAGCCTGAACGAGACCATCACGTCGCTACGTGCAGACCTCCATGTGCAGCAAACGAATTCAAGTGCGTTTGTTGACATCGTGCCGCGCTTCCCTAACCTGTTTGTTCTTATCCACGTCCACCGAACGGAAAAAAAGTGAATCTCGGGTCAACCGTCGAAGAAGTTTGTAACCAGCTTTCCACGTCCAATCAAAAAATGGATAGCCTCAACGAAACCATCAATTCCCTTCGTGCCGATCTTCGCGCAGAACACCAAAGTTCAAGTGCGTGTATTGCCACCTTGACTTGCGCTTCATTGAGACCGACGTCCGCTAGACAGTAAAATCACACATCTCGAGCACACTGTCCAGGGACTCAACGTCCAACTTACCGGTTGCCACAACAAAAGTGATAGCCTCATCCGGATCATTCATGCACACGAGCAAATACATCAATGTGAAGCTCTTTACGTTCAAGGACGCATATATGATACTGCAGAATCTCTTCTTGGGCTCGCGAATACTGTAGGCGAGGATCTGAGAGCCAACAAGACAATCATCGACTGGCTTGCCAGTGAGTTTCAGCATCAAACATTGAAAGAGAGTATTCAAACCCGGCCATCAGAGTTTACGCGCCGATGCGCCACGACGCTGGAAAGAGTTGGAGACGAGGTGTCAAACGCCAAGAAACAGGGCGAAGCGATTTCGGCTTACTTTGCTGCATTGTCGCTTAGTTCCTTGACCCCACACACTGTACTGGTCAAGTGGGCGAGCATGACGTTGGTGCGTGGCTCAGCGAACGAGGTATTAAGTGCCACTGCCAAGGTATGCTTTACATGAAAGTCTGAAGTCAGAGATTGACTCTCCTCCGGTTCAGTTCAAGCTTCCAAGGCTCGCCGTCTACCGCGTGATCTGCGACATACTGCAAGGTGATGGTCGTGTCGTGGAGGCAATCAGTTGTTTCCGACAGATGCAGAGTGAGCTATCAGAGGACACGAGTCTACACCATGAGCGAGCGCAATGGGAGCACGGTGGGTTGTTGCAGCGGCGACGTAGACAGGACTGATTCGATCACCTCCCTCAGATTTTCGAGGACGTTGTGTCGAGAAGCTGGTGACGCTTGGCGACACCGCGATGGACTCTAAGGATTACGACGAGGCCATGCAACGGTACTCCTCCGCATTGGCACTTGACCCGACGAATCAATGTGATATCTTTCTGAAGCGAAGCAAAGTGCGAGCAGTCATGGGTTCGTGGGAGGAGGCATTGGTCGATGCTCACAAGGTACGGGTTGTATTTCACGTCAATCAACCGGGCCTTAGCGATGCATACTATTCAGGCTATCGAGCTTGACCCACCATCCCACTACGGATACGAGAGGGAGCACGCTGCATTACACGGCATGGGGCGTCACGGCGAAGCATTCGCGGCATTCAGGGCGATGATTTCAAGGCTCGAGGAATCTCCTGATCCACACATTCGCGGTGGGTCGTTGTATCAATATTGCGCAGAGCAACACATGCTGATTTATATCGATCATAGAACTTCATGATCGGTATGTTGATGCTACACCGAAGATTCGAGAAATGGTTGAAGAGACTATCCGTGACATGCCACGTGTGCTCATCGACACCACTACTGGTCGTCTCTATAATAAAGCACAGCAAGCAGCAGCTTTCGAGGAACTCCCGATCTACGACGAGTTGCGGTCTTGCATGACTACTCGGCTCGACCATGCACGTATTCGGAGAGCGGTAAAGAGGTTCTACCGATATGTGATGTTCTCGCACAGGTGGCAGCTTAACGAACCAACATTCCAGATGGTCGAGAATATCTCGATCTACGGGTTGCCGGCGTCTCCAGCTTATAGCAAGCTGAAAAGTTTCTGCAAGCTCGTGCGCGCTCTTCGCTTCGTGTGGGCATGGAGTGACACGTGTTGCGTAAACCAGCTCGACAAGGGGGTCCAGCAAGAATCATTGGTCGCCATGTTCAGGTGGTATCGTGGCGCATCCCTCACGGTCGTCCACCTTCTCGGTGTCATGTCAGAGTCACAGGCGATTGGCTGTCTTTGGAGGAGCATCTGGAACACCCGCGGGTGGACATACCAAGAATACATCGCTTCCGAGGTTGTCCAATTCTACACCGAGGACTGGAAGCCATACCTTGGGTTAAACATCTTCAACCACAAAGAATCACCTGTCATCCTTTCAGAGATGGAACAGGCGATGAAGTTTGCCACGGAGGAATTGGCCATCCTCCAACCTGGCTTAGAGATGGTGCGTGAGAAGCTCTACTTGGCTTCAATGCGTCAAACGACGCGTCAGGAAGATATTGCTTATTCGTTGTTCGGCATCTTCAACGTTGCGCTTCTCGTCATATATGGCGAGGGTTATCAGGCAATCGGTCGCCTCCTGGAGTATATCCTCACACGTTCCGACAATGTCATGCTTCTCGCATGGACTGGGAGCTCAGGTAGTCAGCACAGCTACCTCCCCGCCGATCTCACAGTCTACAACCAGATCGTGCCACCACATGTTCCACAACTCGTCGAGACAGCGGATATGGACGGCACGGTCACGGCATTGCGCTCGTCCTTACCCGACCTCTCCCTGACTGTAATGTTGTATGAGCGTCTCCATGATCTACCCCCACTCTCCCTCGTCGCCGGCCGCCTAAGACTTTCTGGTATTGTTTTTCCCCTCGCCGACCTCGTCCCTCCCCCCGACACCGAATCCGGGTCCGATCTCCGTGTTTATCGTGCGATGACACCGATGCTCGGGGACGTAGAGATCAAGACCACAGACAACTTGTCTGGGGTGGGGGGCATGCTTCTCATCCATCCCTGGATCGGTCCCCTCCTCGACCAGGATTTCTCGTGCGGCGCGGCTCGGTTTGATCTTGGCACGCGGGCACTGCGGCTCGTCGCTCGGCTTCAGCAACCGTTTGGTGCACTGTTGCTCGCGCCACTGGGGCGTGTGCAATATAGACGCGTTGCGACGGACAGTTTGGTCATGGTTCGAGTTCGTGAGGAGACGTCGTTGACCGAATTGATGGATGGCATCCGTACGGTCGACATACAGTAGGTGTGGACTGACTTTGACCCCTGCCGACGTACTACGTTTATATTTATACCCCAGATTCAAGTAGTTACCTTCGTAGTTTCATTATTCTTTCGTTGTAGTTGCTCTTCCCTCCGAGTCCCTGGGCTTAAATCCCATTGTTGGTACCTGTTAGATCAGGTTTTCACGTACGTACATGATGCATGACGTGCTTCTTTGACCTCGATTCCTCACTGCTGACGTCCAAGACGTGCGTTTAGACGGTCGAATGGTTTAATATTAATTTCCAGCGTACTCCTTCCCGCTATGTCATTCAGCACGCTTGGTCGGCTTGCCGCAGCACGACCGGATTAGATTGGCCGCATCGTCGCTGCCGTTCTGGTTTTGGCTATACCGACTTTTCAACATTCATGGTATGTCTCATTTTATATCGTTGTTGATCCACTTTGCCTTCACTTGCGTTCTTTGTTTCGGAGCGTGGAGCAAATGTCTGACGTTGACACAGATGGTTATCCCGGTGAAACTTCGGGGTGGATAGGCGAGGATGGAAGTCACCGGGCCTCCAGGGACAAAGGACATGGTGATGGGAGCTGACGAAGACCTCTTCCCAAACGAAATCGATCATCGCTAGTATTCACATTACTCCGCACGGACTCGGACGTCGAGATAACGCGCGTGCGGTGTGCTCGGAACGGCCCATCGTGAACGAGGCTTTGGAAAGGGATAAGTCACCCGGCGGTCTGGCAACGTCCACAATTCTGACCTATTGGGCCTACCATCTTTGCGAATCGTAACTTACGGCGCACTCTGCTTGATTATCCAGCGACGAGTGATCACTGATGCGTGTGGGGAGTCCCCACTCGGGAGTCCCCCAAGTCCGACGGACTTAGCCGTATCACCATCGCTGCCCCTTTATCTTCAAGGTCCAAGCTTATCCTGGGAAGCCGCGAATCAGAAATGCACAGCCAGACTCGGAGTGTGACTCGGATGGTTTCACACTCAATCGCGCGATACTCAACATTGTCCAACTTAGACTTGAAAGCGTCGGCCCGTCGCGGCTACTACGCCGGCGCCACTCTACTGCGTTCGGGAAATCTTTCGGCTAAGCTCTAGCTCTGTCACTAGAACTGCCGATGAGTCTGTATGGAATGAGTGTAGGAAAGATAAATTGGAACCCAGATTATCTACCCGGCTTCATATATGCGATTACAATCTGACCTCGTTTATTCCCTACTTCGATTTAAGCCGAAGACGGCTGCAATGCTCGACGAGTGTACGCGCTCCCAACAAGCGAAACTCGACGGAAATGTGCTCCAACTACCGAAGACGGCGCTCGCAAACCCCAAATACCCGTTACACCTGTCTTTCCCCCCACATCACACGCCGCCATTCGGTCTGAGATCTTGCCGATGCGGCGACCGCCTAGAGATATTCAAGTTCATGATTTGATGTCATGTTTTGCGAATCCATTCAAGCGATACGGTGTGCCTGCTTTGCTCGGTTGGAGCTGCCAGGTCAGACCAGATCAATCAGTCACGACTCGGACATGTCGTTTATTTGACTATGCCGTTACGTGTTTCAAAGTTAGGAATCGTCTAGTATAAAGGTTCTTCGAATTGCATGAACGTGTCGTTGCTTTCGCTGCAAAACGGTTCAATCGGGTTGCGATCATGGAGTTCCGACTGCTTGATGTGTCCTTTGCCTGCTTGGCATTGTACCTCGTTAGACGTCTTGTCTGGGGAAGGAGCGTGCCCCTCCTGCCTGGACCGCCTGGATGGCCACTCATCGGAAACTTGCTCGACTTTCAAACAGATGCACCATATAAAACGTTGGGAGCGATAAGCAGTAAATATGGCAAGTGCATGCTCGCTTCGTACAAGGTGCAAATGCGACGCTCATTGCACGCCAGGTCCTATTATATTCCTCAAAGTGATGGGCACGCGATACGTCGTGCTCAACTCCTTCAAGGTCAACAAAGACCTACTCGAGAAGAAGAGTGCCACCACGTCGAATAGTCCACACTTTACGATGGCCGGTGACCTCGTCGGCTGGGGTGACATCACGGTTCTTCTGCAACACGATGACACACACCGAAAGCATCGCAAGCTCTTTCATCAGTATATCGGCACCAAGAGTAGCCTAGAGGCATTCTACCCTGCCGAAGAAGCGGAAGCGAAACAACTCGTCCGCAATGTATTGAAGAGCCCTGATAATCTTCTCGCGCATGTTCGGAGGTGCGGTGCTGATTTTGTGCCTTATGTGGTCGTGCTAAAGTGACGTGTCTCTGGCAGAACGGCTGGCGCTGTGATATTGAAGATCTCGCATGGTTATGATGTCAAGGGCGATGACGATCCACTGGTGGAGCTGGCTAACAGAGCTTCGCATAACTTTTCCGTGGTCACGATGCCGGGAAGATTCCTAGTCGACGTTCTTCCGATCTGTATGTTTCACCGCTCCGTTCGATTCATTTCAGCCGCTTGAAGGGCTCCGCTAGTGCGATACATTCCCGAGTGGTTCCCTGGATGTGGGTTCCAAAAAGATGCCAAACGGTGGCGAAAAATGTTGAACGAGGCAAAGAACGCGCCATACGAGTTTGTGTTGGAGCACCTGGCATGTTTCCCTTTTGCAATCGTGGCGCTTGTACGCTGATGTCGAGTTAGGCAAAGGGAAATGCTGCGCCGTCGTTGACGTCGCAACTGCTTCAGGAAGCCGTTACTCCTGAGGATGAAGAGATTTTGAAGCATGTTTCTTTTACGATGTACCTGGGTATGTGGTTTCAAAACATTGCTCTCGAATCCGTTCTACTTACGTTGAGCATGGTTCTACGATGTATTAGCTGGGTCTGACACGGTGAGTTGGATTTTTCGTCTACAAGTGAGTCAGCGAAACGAGCGCACCGCCGACGATAGACAGCGTCCACATTATCCGCATTTTTCCTTGCCATGACAATGTACCCCGACATTCTCAAGAAAGCGCAGTCAGAAATAGATTCTATCGTCGGGCACGAGACACTTCCGGCCATGCGGGATCGCGAGGCACTTCCGTACGTGAACGCGATCTGTACAGAACTTCTTAGATGGCACGTGGTGGTTCCAGGTGGTGCGTGTCTTCGCGAAGGCGCGTTTCCAGTCTGACTGGAATGTGTATGACGCTAGCGATACATGTGACGACGCAGGATGAGATCTACAATGGGTACTTCATCCCCAAGGGGACGTCTCTCCTCGGGAACATCTGGTTCGTGGTCGGCGGTCGGCGGAGTTCATCCGGGATCTGACATTTGGTGCAGGTTCATCTTGTCCGACCCGGAAACATATCCCGATCCGGATGTGTTCGACCCGGAGAGATTCCTTGGCGAGGATCAACAGCCAGACC